>CM046045.1:39653877-39692644 GCA_025215565.1 Flaveria ramosissima | reverse complement strand
TCTTCCTCCTCATTATCGGAGAAAATAGTTTCAGGCTCCGGTTGCTCCCCGAGGCCCGTTTCTCTCCTTCCTTCCCCTTCCTTCACAGCCTTGATGACTTCGGTCACCACAGACGGTAAGATTGTCTGCATGACCTGATGTACTTCCTCACAACAGCCTCCTTTACCGAGGCCCTTAAGTTCGCACTCTCATCCCCAGCTTCTGGATGAGGGTCTCAGGTTCTGCAGGAACCTCTTTCTCAGCTCTAGGCCTTCCTCTTTAGGGCGTGGTTCAGCAACAGGGCCATCACGGCCTCCACCCCTAGAAGCTCTAGAAGATCTACCACCAGCCATTCTCTAACACACTGAAAGATTCAAACACCAACACGGTCATTCAAGGAAACAACTCAGTTTATGTCAAGTATAGTAAGTCCCTAATTACAGTGGCCAGTTGTGATTAGCCACTTACTGTACTCTTCATACCCCAAGTATTACCTGTCCTGACTACATCAGTATTCAAATCTACATACAACACATAACATATACCATGCGCACATAAAACCGGTTAACTTTAAGAAAATACCTGATGGCACGCAGCTACTCAGTTTGGCATCCCATTCCCCATTCGTCCCATTTTCAGTTTAAGTTAAGGTTTATTTTGAAAATTTACCCATTTCACTTAAACTTTGGCTCTGATACCAACTTGTAAGGCCCCGTTCCCGGGACGCTTACAGTTGGTCATTCATCGCACATAAAACATATAATTCATTTGCATTAAGAAAACATTGCAGCGGAAACATTCAAAAATGACATCACATTTCATTATAAATACTTTTGCCAAATAATACATCATTATCCGATTACAATACATGTTTGCATTATAACACAAAAGCTTATAAATGGATGCCATCCCAAAAGAGCCGAGTAGCCTTGCCGTGCCATCCTCAGCAATCATTTACCTGCCAACTGGAAAATGCAATAAAAGTCAGCGTTGCTGAGTGAGTTCTAGTTTTTATAATAAAACATACTTTACTTTCATATAAAACCATTCGTTACTTTAACGTGATCACACATCATACGTACGCATAGATAATATCATTATTATCTTCTTCATTCATTCATTCGTTCATTCGTTCCTTTTAACTTACTTGCGCATCGGACATCATCCATACCAATACCATATGCTACACCCCAATTAGTCTCAGCTACCGGGCCGAAGTCAATAAATGAACAGCTAAACGTATGCCACGGTACTGGGGTTAACCGATCAGTCTTAGCTACTGGGCCGAAGTCAATAAATGAACAGCTAAACGTATGCCACAGTACTAATGATAACCGATCAGTCATAGCCACTGGGCCGAAGTCAATAAATGAACAGCTAAACGTATGCCACAGTACTAAGGGTAAGCGGTAGAGGTTCCACATAATGGTCAATCACAAAGAAGGACCCGTTATCCGATGCATGCAAGACGTGTCATCTCTTTCCACTTTACGTTACATAATACTTCATTTCATTCGTCATAATAAGTAAAGCCATAGAAAGATAATCATACATCATAATAAGGAACATATCATACACATTCATCATCATCATACAGGGCAACATCATACATTCATAATATGCATAAACATGCAACATCATCACCATCATGCCCTACATGCTCTCTAAGGCCATAACCATTCCTTACATGCTCTTACGGGTTACCCTACGTCAAAACTTACATCTGCACCTTTCCCCGAAGGCCAGAAGTCAAACTACACATTCCTTCGAGTGCAACAGCCCTATTCGGGCGTATGGAATCTTCAGTCGCATGGCCTCCATGCGACTGAACATCATGCGACTGAACTCATGCGGATGGTCATCTATGCGAATGAACATCCAATCGTGCGTATGGACCTTGTGCGAATGGGATTACTGCGAATGGGCACCTATGCGACTAACCTCATGCGAATGGACTCATGCGACTAAGCATCTATGCGACTGAACCCTCAGTCGTACAACCCTCATGCGACTGGACTCCCAGTCGTGCGACTGAATCCCAATCGTGCGAATGACCTTCAATCGCCCTCATTCGGCCGTATGGCCTTCATTCGGTCGCCTAGCCCTAGCTGATGCAGAATGGAGTTCATCCCGAACCCAATCTGCCATTTTCGGCCTCCAAGCTCATCAAACCCATTCTAAGCCTAAATCAACCCTCCTGGACCTTAGGAATGCATACCTTAACACCATACAAGCACACACAAGCCCGAAAAAATCATACTCTAAACACATCATACACACACACACCCAAATGGGTCAAACACACACACACATATAAAAACGGGTTTTGAACATTTTCCAGCCCCAAAATCAGTTGAAAACAAGTAAAAGTGGGGTCCTAGAACTCACACAATCGAGCACAAAGACAAGAGCTTCGATTTGGCTTGCTACTCGACGGATTTGGACACCCGAATCACCCGAAACACCACTTTTCTCCCTTTCTCCTCTTTCTCTCTTCTCTCCTCTTTGTGAGCTGAAATGTGTGAAGTGTGGGGAGAGTGGGTGCCCTCTCCCTACACTTATCACCACATTACCCGACTTTTCTTCGTTGGCGAGTTTGGTCCCTCGACTTTGGACTTTATTTCTTTCTTTCTTCGCCGGCTTCAAAATAATAAATTTCTGGGTGTTACAGAGATTTGGATGTTGTGGCTGCATCAAACATTATAGGAATCCTTACAAAATCCCCTTATGATGATGCTACCAAAAACATTTGAAGACCTCTTTAGCTGTTAAAGTCCTCAGATGATGATGACCCATACCCTTCTTCATTAGATGGTAGGATCACTCAGACCTTATGTATCTTCTCATCTAAAAGAGATCATGCAGAGGTAGGTTGAATAAGTCTTTCCATGTGTAGACATTTACACCTTGATCTCTGATCACATGCCATCTTTCTGGATTCAGTTGTGAAGGCCAGAATAAGATGGGTCTCTCAGATGCAAGGGGCCACTTGAATGGAGTTGATGGGGTTGCCTTTTCATGCACTTTCTCAGGTTGATCTGATTCACCCTGAGGCTTGGAGGTGGGTGATTCAGACTTCTTCTTCTTCTTTGACTTTGGTTAGAAGCCATCCTCTCCTCCTCTTTAAAGACTTTAACTAAGAAGACTAGCCTGCAACACCTTGTTGATCAGTCTTGTCTTGCTCAGTTGGGTGTTCCTCCCTCACAGGTTCAGAAGGAGAGGGAGTTTGACCCTGCTGTGGATCAGAAGATGAAGCTTGCTGAGACTCAACAGGAGGTCCAGGTTGTGTTGTCTCAGGTTGTTCAACCTTAACCTCCACTTCAGGAGGAGCTTGACTTGGAGGGGAGTGTAAGTCAATAACTCTCCACTTTTGATCTTCTGCTTGATTACCCTAATATGCTCATCCATTGTGTATAGAGACATAGGGCCAAGTCTCCTTCCGTAGAATCCATACAGCTTCAAAAGCTCATCATCATTTGTCTGTCAGCAGACTTCTTCATACTCTTTTGGATGATGGCTCTTGACTTTGCAACCTCTTCCCTCATCTTTCTCTTTGTTGCTTTTTGTTCTTTGAGCACTTGAAGTTCAAGCTGTTTGAGATACTCAAACTCAATGTACTAAAAGGACAATGGAAGAAGTGCAGATGCCTAGTAAAGACATGTGGCACTCAGGTAGTTGATCATATTTTGCCTATTAGTTTCTTTGTCTACCTGAGGTTCTTGTGGAGGTGCCACAGTCTCTTGCATAGGGCTTTCTTGAACTGGAGAGAGAGTAGAAAGGTAGCTTGTACAGTCTTTTCTGTCTATTTTCTTCTTTGATTGGAGGGGCAACCTTGCATCCTCTACTTCCTTCTCTCCCTAGAATTCCATGTCTGCCAGTTCATTGAGTTTCTCTAAGGGGAGAGATATAATCTCATCAATGACATAGTTTCTGGTCTGCAGGTAAGTAATCCTGACTACCCTCAACTCATCATTGAGTGTTTGGTCTGGGGGTAGCCCTGATTGCAGCTTTCATGAAGCCTGAAGACCCAGAGGAACTATCTCCCCTTAGCTTCCTCTTCCTCTCTCTCTCTCTCTCTCCTCCTCAATCTTTTCAGGAATTAAAATCCTTTTCCCTTTATCACCCACAGACCTTTGTAACACAAGATGGAGAGAGCTTTAGCCTCATTGCTTGGTGTAACATCCAAGCTCTGGCTAGAGAGAGGCAGTGATACACCTTCACAACAGGTGTTTCATTGAGGGAATGACTTGCTGAAGTAGTTTTTGGTGTGACAGGGCTCTCAGGCTCTATCACTGGGCTTTTAGTCAAGGTTTTCCCTTTGAAGCTTAATCATAGGGTCTGCCTCAACATCCAGTTGACCATTGACATTACCTAATTGCCTTTGTCTCCTTCTTAGGCTGAACTCTTCAGTAATTGTTTTGAATCCTTTTCTGCCATCGTGCCAGCTTGTCTAGATTGGCTTGGGTTAATAAGTGACATGTTGATCAGGTCAAGACCTTCATAGTAGTTCAAGGTCTTAAAGTTGAATACCTCTTGTTGCCCTTGAACTCTTTGAAGAATGAGGTCTCTTCTATTAGCATCATACCTCCACCCAATGATGTAGTTTGAAGTTCCTTGGGGTGGGGACGACACAGCCCTTGGAATGTCTTCCTCAAAGAGACTCTAATGAGAGATTCTAGAGAGTCCACAACAAAGTAAACTTGAGGAAGTTGCTGAGTATGCACAATTACAAGTGAGGATGGTGAGTCTTCAATGTCCATACTCCCTGAAGAACTCCTAGGTTCTTCGATTGTAATGACTTTATCCCCCTTTTTGGTAGCATTACCCTCTTGCATAGGTAAGCTAGGAGTTAGGTCAATCACATTCATAGGTTCTTGTGTTCTGGTTTGAGCTCTCCTTAAAGGTCTCCCAGCTAGTTTTTCCTTGAGATAAGATATCTCAAGTTGCTGATCATTGACCCTGTTTTGCAGGGTAGTCGCTTGAGATTCAAGGTGACTAACCTTAGAGACTAGGTAGGTGCATGTTTTAGACAACTTTTGCACCTTTAGTCACCAATTCCTCTCATCTTTATCAGAAGAATCACTGGAGATGAGAGAATTAGACCAAATTCCTCACTCTCACCACCAGCTTCATGTTCTTGGCTGCTGGATTTCCTCTGCTCACTGATAGCCTCAGTTGAAGTGTCAATGGGTTGAGTTTCCATGGTTGAGTTCCTAATGATGTAATCACTTACAGAAGTGAGAGCCTCTTCCATATAGATCTCCTGAACAGGTTCAAAGAGGTCGATCTTAGTAATGGGTGACTGACGTGGGCTAGACATAGGAGACTCAGGAGCACTCATCTCTCTTTGAGTAGGGGAGGAGTAGAAAGACTCATGATACTCACTGAATCTTATGTCTTCATCAGTATAAAATTCTAGGTTGGGAATGGGTTGGTTTAAGTCTAGAGGCTGGGGATAGTAACTGTCCCCTGAAGGTTGTTCACTTGAGTGTTGAGACTTAGAGTGAAGGCTTAAGGCAGTTGGGCTAGTGAGCTCATCAGGCTGAGCATGAGGAACCTTAGCATTGATCCTTGAAGAAATGGGAGTGGTTTGCTCCTCAGGAGAAGTGGGAGCTCTAGTATCCACTTCCTCCTATATGGGTGAGTATATGGGGGCCTACACAGGCTCGATAGTTTGAGTAGGGGTTCGTTTGGATTTTCTTTGGTAGGTGAGGGTGATTTGTGGCCTTTTTGGTGGTTGAAAGGTAGAAGGTGTGGGTTCAACACTAGCTTGTGTTGCTAGGTTGTCACCTTGAGCAATGAGCTCTAATATTTTGGGGACAAGGGCTGTTTCTACCCCAGAGAAGCCTACAGTTGGCTTCTTTATGATTTTAAAGATGACGAGCTTCATCTGTCCCAATTTAAGAATATTACCTGTTTCCTTCAACTGTGAGCCCAGTTCACAGTTGAGAATGTATTGAACATATCTAGGAAACATGTAATACTCTAAGGAGTCCAAGTTTGCAAGCAAATTTGTATATACAAACTGAGAGTACCTGAACTTGACCCCTTGAACCATTCCATGCACTATGAAGGAGAGATCTTCAGGAATATAGTCCACCCTCCATGCTTGTTAGATAACCTGTAGATAACCACATGTAGCAGGTACTGCCACTGGGATGAGACCTTCCCTTTCCTGAAGGTCTCTACAGAGAAATATCCCTCATAGCCCATCTGCTCAAAGAAATGATTAACAGTTTCCTTTGAGAAGGACATCTCACCTTCTTCATCATCCAGCTAAAGATGAGTGTTGATGATGGCGGAGTGATGAAGATTGTCCTTTCCTGCACTGTGGCAGACAGTGCCTTCTCCCCATCCATGATGACCTCTTGACAGGTCTTCCAAAATTCAAGCAGGTATGATCCTCTGAGAAATTATCATCTTTCTTAGAGTTCAAGAGAGCAACCTGGTTGTGCTACTTGTGAAGTTGCATGGAGAAATCAAGGTTGTTTCTTCGGTTTAGATTGGCAATTTTGAAAAGCTTAAGGGTAAAGGAAGGTGAAGAACAAATGTGGTTTGGGTGAATTTAGGTTAGAGGAATGTTCAAATGAAGAAGATAATGAAAGAGGGGGGACCGTTGGGTATATATATGAAATGGATTTAAGACAAAGTTAATGAAAGAGGATAAACTTTGAAATCCGAATGTCGGTCCCACCTCTGAAAAAGTAGTTTACTTTTGCCCAAAAAGTAGCTTTCTTGGAAGTCGAGAAATCTTCCGAAGGTAAATTTGCTTCGGAAGTTCTGAAGGAAAGCTTCCGAAGGCAAAATGGCTTCGGAAGATATTCCAAAGGGTTTTGAGAATTTTGCTTCGGAAGAGATTTATTAATCAGAGTTTTTTATTCTAAGAAGAATAAAAACTTCCGAAGGTAAATTGCTTTCGGAAGAAAATTGTTCTTTAAAAACATATAAGTACTTAAGTTAATTTTAAGCTTTGGAAGATATTTCAGAAATTTCTTCCGAAGGTAAATCTACTGAAGTAGTTATTTGTTTTCTAAGACATAAGTTTCTTCCGAAGGTAATTATAAATCTTCCGAAGGATAAAAGATCAAAATTTTCAAAAATCTAAGGAATGTCTTTCAAAAAGAGTTTTCTTCCAAAGAGAACAAAGGCTTATGAAGGTGATAAAATAGACAACTTAGGACACATAGGTTTTAGAAATAATATGATTAAGTTTTAAGAAAAGCTACTCAAAGTTAATCATCCCAATAGCTAATACAAGATATTTAAATCTCTGCTCATCAAAAGCTTTGGTGAACAGATCAACATATTGTTCATTTGTGTTAACTTTGACTAGTTTGATTAATCCATTTTCAAAGTTATCTCTAATAAAATGATACCTGATATTAATATGCTTTGTCCTTGAGTGTTGCACAGGATTCTCTGTGATGGAGATAGCACTGATGTTGTCTATGTGGATGGGAGTCTCTTTAAAGTTGAATCCATAGTCTAGCATCTAATTTTGAATCCAAAGCACTTGAGCACAGCAGCTTGCAGCAGCAATGTATTCAGCCTCAGCAGTTGATGCAGACACACATGATTGTTGCTTACATTGCCAAGAGACTACTCTTCAACCAAGAAATTGACATCCCCCTGATGTAGACTTTGTAGTCATGTTGCAACCACCATAGTCACTATCTGTATAAGCATACAGATGAAAGTCAGATTCTTTGGATACAAAGGCCAAGTGATGGAGCACCTTTGAGATATATTAAAATTCTTTTGACAGTGACTAGGTGTGACATCTTGGGTTGGCTTGATATCTTGCACAAATGCATGTAGCAAACATGATATTTGTCCTGCAAGCTATGAGATACATAAGAGGCCCAATCATTGCCCTATAGAGATGCTCATCAACACACTCCCCCTCAAGATCAGGTCCAAGGGAGTGATTTCTGGCTATGGGTGTCTTAGCAACCTTACAATCAGTCATGTTGAACCTTTTAAGTATGTATTGTACATACTTTGACTGACTTATGAAGATGCCATTGTCAACTTGCTTCACTTGAATTCCTAGAAAGAAATTGAGTTCCCCCATGGCACTCATTTCAAACATGTTCTTCATCAACTTCTCAAAGTCTTTGCGGAGGTTTGGATTAGTTGACCCAAAGATAATGTCATCTACATATACTTGAAGCAGCTCCTCTTGCATAGCTTTGGTGAACAAACAACATTATATCATTTGTGTTAACTTTGACTAGTTTGATTAATCCCTTTTCAAAGTTATCTCTAATTAAATGATACTTGATGTTGATGTGCTTTGTCCTTGAGTGTTGCACAGGATTCTTTGTGATAGATTAGCACTGTTGTTGTCTATGTGGATGGGAGTCTCCTTGAAGTTAAATCCATAGTCCATCATCTGATTCTGAATCCAAAGCACTTGAGCACAGCAGCTTGCACTAGCAATGTATTCAGCTTCAGCAGTTGATGCAGACTCACAGGATTATTTCTTGCATTGGCAAGAGACTATCCTTCCACCAAGAAATTGACATCCCCCAGATGTAGACTTTGTAGTCATATTGCAACCACCATAGTCACTATCTGTATAAGCATGCAGATTGAAGTCAGAATTCTTTGGATACCAAAGGCCAAGTGATGGAGCACCTTTGAGATATCTTAATATTCTCTTGACAGTGACCATGTGTGACATCTTGGGGTTGTCTTGATATCTTGCACAAATACATGTGGCAAACATGATATCAGGCCTGCTAGCTGTGAGGTACATAAGAGAGCCAATTATTTTCCCTGTAGAGATGTTTATCAACATACTCCCCCTCAAGATCAGGACCAAAAGAGTGGTTTCTGTCTATGGATGTCTAGCAACCTTACAATCAGTCATGTTGAATCTTTTAGGTATGTCTTGTACATACTTTGACTGACTTATAAAGATGCCATTGTCAACTTGCTTCATTTGAATTCCTAGAAAGAAATTAAGTTCCCCCATGGAACTCATTTCAAACCTATCCTTCATCAGCTTCTCAAAGTCTTTGCAGAGCTTTGGTTTAGTTGACCTGAAGATAATGTCATCTACATATACTTGAACTACAATTATGTCATTTCCTGTTCCTTTGATGAACAATAATACCCCTTTTGTAGCCATGCTGACAGAGATACTGAGATAGAGTCTCATACCACTTCCTTGGTGCTTGATGCATCCCATAAAGATCTTTATCAAGCTTGAAGACATAATCAGGATGATCAGGATCTGTAAACCCAGGTGGTTGTCTAACATACACCTCTTCATCAATCACCGCATAGAGAAAAGCACACTTGACATCAAGTTGGTAGACCTTGAAATTATTGGATGCAGCAAAAGCTAGGAATATCCTAACAGCTTCAAGTCTTGCTACTGGAGCAAACACATCTGTGTAGTCAATTCCTTCTTCTTGAGTATACCCTTGAACAACTAGTCTTGTCTTGTTCTTGATGACAAGTCCTCTATCATACTTCGTATTCCTGAACACCTATTTGGTTCCTATGGTAGTCTTTCCTTGAGCAAGAGGACATCGGTTCCAAACTTTTTGCTTTTTGAATTGAAGCAGCTCCTCCTGCATAGCTTAAATCTAACTTCCATCCTTTATAGCCTCATCAATCTTTTTTGGCTCTATCTGGGACAAGAAACAAGAGTGAAGACAAACATTTGCATCATGGGTTTGTCATCTTGTTCTTAACCCCTGAATCAACATCTCCAATGATATTTGTGGTAGTGAGACTTGTGGATCCTTAGCTGAGGGATCACATCAAGTTGCTTAGACAGATCTAAATTAGAGAAATTTTGATCTGGTAATGAGGATTCACCCTCCACATTAGCACACTTATCAAGATTGACTTGATCCAATGAGTGTGTGACATCATTAATTTTGTCTTCAATTGAGTGGTTATCAGCATCAAGAAATTCTTGATCACTTTCATCACCATTATTTTCTCCTACATTTGAAGCTCCTTCATTTGAGTTTTGTGCCTCTAAGCTGGAATTTGAAGGCACCCCAGAAGTATCAGCAGGATTTGTCATTGATGTGCTAGTAGAACATCATTTGCAGGGTTAGTTACCACTGGAGCTGAAGTTGTGTAGCTTGAAGGTCTTCTCAGCTCAAATCTTGGGTTAGGATCACCTTTAGGTAGTATATCTGTGGATCATGAAACATGCTCACAAGATTTGTTAAAACAGTTGGTAACTAAATTAAGATCAAATAGCCAATCAGGACCAGAACCTTTCACACTGGGAGTGTGCTCATTGAAAGTCACATTGGCTGACTCCTCAACTAATCTAGTTTTAAGATTGTATACTCTATAAGCCTTGGCTTGAGAAGAGTATCCAATAAAATGTCCATCATCTGATTTTTCAGCAAACTTGGCAATTTGTTCTTTGGTATTCAAGATGGTGCAAGGACATCCAAATTCTTAGAAGTTTCTTTTTCTTCTCCAAACTCTTTGAAGTTTCTTTCTTGGTCATGTGGAGAGTACTCTTTTGATTGTAAACACAATCTTTAGCAAGATGAGAAGTACTCCCACACATGAAACAGTCTATTTTCTTCCTTCTAAAAGTCTTCTTTTGTGAACAAGGCTGAACTTGATCACTTTCCTTCTCCATCTTCATCTTTGCAGATGTTGTGGCAATTCTTGTAGGGATAGAACTACCTTTGAGCTGGATAGTTCAGGTTGTACAACAGTGGTGCACAACTGATCAGCCTTCTTCTTGATGATGGGATGATTTGGACAAGAACTAGAACTCTTGTTATTGGAGTTCAAGTTTGTGTCTTCAGCCTTAACCACCTCAAATCCTGTAGAGATGAAGACTTGTTTTTGTGCAGAGTTAAAGGTGGCCTTGATCTCTTGAGCCTTCTTGGACTTTCTCTTGGCCTTCCTGATCAAGTTCATTCTTTTGGACTTGGTCATCCTAACAGCTTTACTCTCCTCAGGGATGGTGACCCTTTTTAGAATGCTCTTTTTCACTCTTCTCAGAGCCATTCTTCACCATCTCCTCTTCATCCTCTTCAGTCAAGGGGTCTATGAGGGGAAGCTCATCTTCACAAGTTTCACACCTAGGAGATCTTACTGACAAGATTATGTGTGGAGGAGCTATCTCACTAGATCCCAGTCCCTACTTATTTTGATAACAAACTTTTGCATGCAAGGATGAGGATATTATGTTCTTGAAGGTCTCTTCTTCAAGAACATATTTTTCTGCCCTGGCTTTGTTTATCACAAGCTCAGCCTGGCATTCAGTCAACTTAGTTATGAGGTCTTTTATTTGAGTCCTGTAGTTGGTGTGCTCATGTTTAAGAGTTGAAATGGTTTTCTCTAAGTCTTCTATTTTCAGTTTATAATCATTTTCAGCTCTTTTAAAATAGCTTTTAAGATATTTAAGGACTTAAGATCAGATCTCATCTCTAAGTTATAGGACCTGTATCTATTTACTTTAGCACTGCATTCAGGAATACAAAGATGTTCCAATACCTTGGCTTCATCGTGGTCTGCCATGAGTGCTTACTTTGGGAGATGCATCTTCCACCTGAAAGCTCCAGTCAAAGCCTCCTTCTTCAATAGCAACTGCAGCTTGCTGCTTTGGCTTCTCATTCTGAGGAGCACTATCAGTGTAGTTTGGTCTGGCTTGTGTTTGACCACCATTAGTCCTTGGTGCCTTACATTCCCTTGCAAAATGTCCCATCAGGTTACAGTTGTAACACTTCACTTTGCTTTTATGCACCCCAAACTTTCCACTAGCTGCATTGCTTGGAAACTTCCTTCATGTCCTCTTGTAGAACTTCTTAGCTCTATGAGTGAGAAGAAGCCATCTGCTGAACTATCTCCATGTACTCCAGATCATCTGGATGAATACAGTCTAGGTCTTCAAGAGTGAAGAGAAAGTTGTATGTGCTCTCATCAGCAGAGACAAAAGCATGAGAAGAACTTGTCTCTTGGAATGGACTTTCTTGAGTGTAGCTTTCTCTTGGAGTCTCTAGGAAGGACCCTTTTATAAGTTGTCGGGGTATCATATAAGATGATGTTGTGGTTCAATGTTTTCCCTTTCAACCACATGGAAGGCTGAACTCAGTTGATTGCTGGAGTTACCAGATGAGTTTTGCATGTTCATCTCCATCTGGTATCCACTGAGAATACCATACAATCTGTAAGAGTAAGAGTCTTACCGTTCTCAACCCTCTTGATAACAACACAGTAATATGTCCATTGTCTAGGAAGAGAGGACATGAACTTCCTTACAATTTCTCTGTTCTTAAGATTTACTCCAGCATCCATTAGAGTATCCACAATTTCAACATGCATGAAGTATTGTTGAGTCATGGTTTCACCAGCTTTGAAGGTGAAGTTTTCAAACTACTGCTTCAGGAGATCCTTTTTGTTCTCCTTAGCTTTATTGGACCCCTCATACATGAGCTTTAGTGCTTCCCATAGTTGCTTGGCAGTTTTGCACTTCTTGAAGCCTTTGTAGATAGAGTTTGGAAGAATAGTTTGAAGGGCTGTCATGGCTTTCTGATCAATCTCTATTCTTTTTTTGTCTTCATCAGAATAGTCAGCCACAGCCTTTGGAATCATACCACCACCACCAGCTGAAGAGGTGCTTGATATGTCAGGTCCTTGAACAATAGAGTCCCACATCCTGGAGTCTTGAGACTTGATAAAGCCTTCCATTCCTTGACACCAAGTATCAAAGTCTTTAGGAGTGATCAGTGGAGACTTTGTCATAGTTTCAGTTTCCATATCAGCTTTAGTAATAGTTTCCATTTGAGTTGTTAAGTATTTTGTGTGTGTGAGGGATCTTAAGATGGTGAGATCTTATAATCAAGAGCCTGGAATGCTCTGATACCAAAGCAGGACCGTTTAAGGGTGGTCACTAACAACACAACAACATAATGAGGAGAGTTTTTTAGAACACTTAACAGATCAAATAGGAAACTGGTAACTTATATGAAAGATACTAAAAGCACAAGTAAAGTATGAGACAGAACAAGATTGCAAACAACACAAGTGTATGGTTTTCAAGAATGTTGTATATTGCTCTCAAGTTCTTTACAAGTATTACAAAGCATAGAAAGAAAGTTACAAGTACTTAGATACTTTATACTACATCCTACAGCCGGCCATACTTTGAAAGCAGCTAGCTAGATATAAGACTAGAAAACAAAATCAAATGTAGAGTCAAAAAGCAGATTGCCTTTTGACTTGTGACTATGCATGCCATAGCTCACATCCTAATATATTATAAAAAGGATAAAAGTACATAAAGTAGAAAGCTTAGAATCAAGACCTCAATGTACAGTTACCAAAAGCATGGACCTTTTCACCAACTCATGTAAGTTGGTGACTGAACAGAGTTGCAACGGAAAGGTGGTTCAGCTTTATGGTAAAGTACATCAGATAAAAGCATGTATCTAAAAGTCTTCGGAAGAAATCTGTCTTCAGTCTTTGGCTTCGGAAGTGTCACACCCTCAAAATCCACGTGCGGAGTTTTACAGCGAGGTGTGTGAACAAACCAGGATCACAGTCAATAGTTACTTAGAACGACACTATATGCCACATTTAAGATAAAACCACCAAAATTCAAACTTTAAACCATGCGGAAGCGTTTTGTAAATAAGACAACCCAAAGTATAAAAATGTATAATATGGAAAAATACGCGCAAACCCAAATGATTAAGCACTCATAAATAAAAACCAACAAAGATGTCTTTAAAATAGTGTCTTTGAATGCATGCTAGACCCGTGTTGTACTCCTAATGGCAAGCAGAGCTAACGACCTGAGAATAGTATAGTAAAATGTCAACACAAAGGTTGGTGAGTTCAAGAGTTTGTGTTTATCATAAATATTAACAATTGTATAACATAAGAGGTGTATTGAAATAGATAGCTAGTCTATATTCACATGTATTAACAATAGTGATTTCGCGATCGAAGCTGACTGTGTTGCATTGTTGCCTCCCGTCACGACTTACCAGGTCGTGACGAATGTTTGTGTCTAGGACAATATTGCACCCGCTCGACCTCCAGTCTCACAGGTGGGGCTCGTCAGACCCAGTAGTACTACCCAAGATTCCCCGCTAGTTACCATTATTAACGATCCAAAAGTGTGAGGACTTTCCATGGTATTAAGCACTATGTTAAAACATACACAACTTATAATAATAATAATAAAATAGTGTTTGAGTACAAGTATGCTACCTCCCCAGAAGAAGGTTTATAAAATAAGGGGCATGAACTCACCTGGTGTGTAATGATAATGAATAAAGAGACTGGTGATAGGTGCAAAGACAACCCTTCAAATGTTACCTAGAACACACAAGTACATAAGTACGTGTACACATAGAAACTCAATAATCCTAGGTTAACCTAGTTGACCCGTTTGACCGTTGGTGACATATTAGTTGAAATATAGCTTAATCATATATGATAACTTAACATACAAAAGTATCATGCAATTTATTCATGTGTATCACATTATCCACCTAGGTTCTACCTAAGTCATCATGCCACATTAGATTATCATACACTTATAAAATCTCAAACAATCAACATGCTTAACATATATATAAATAATCACAACAAACAATACATACGCGAAGACTATTCATGCACCACATGCCATGTGAAGCCACCCACGACTTCACAACCTAAACTCTGTCAATCCTACTAAGTGGGGCCTCAGATTCACGTGTGTGTATGACAATCATACTTACATTCATTCACTTAATTCATTCAAACCAACATTCATAGTGACAATCAATCAAATCCCAAACATGATCTCCTAATCACTAACCATAATTCATCATCATGTATGTCACCAAAACCTAAGCTCCTTACATGATCAACCCAAGCATCCATACAACTCAATACACATTCCATCAACAACAAACATCATCACAAGCCTATTATAAACATTTTTTTAACATCACAAGCATGCTCAATTCATCACATCCAAACAATGTTTTCAGAACCGGATCGGACGTCGAACCGGACGCCTTACTGGTTTGGTGGTCGGACCGGATTTAACTATATTTTTATTTATATTTATATATGTAATTAAATATTTATTGGAAATAACTAATAAGGGTGTGAAAGGGAGTCTCTCTAACACCCTTGTCCCACATTGGTGTGACAAATGAACCATTATGTGTTTATATCTGATAACAAGGTGAAAGGTATTGAATGTCTTAATGATACCTATTACACCATGACCTACCCGCGCACAGGGGGGTTGCAAAAACGGGTTTCTGGCTAGAAAATTTGGGTCACCCACGCACGACATGCGGACACGAATGCCGTTCGAAATAAACCGGGTCCGCGTGAAGCCGGTTTTTTGCTTCTTTTGCTCTTAATGTATGGTTTAACACCCCGTTTTTACCCACTAAAACAAAAACCAAAAAAAAGGAAATCCGGCCCGAACCGTTCCGGTTCTCCCGGTCCGACCACCGGCTCGGGACGAACCGGCCGGTTCAACGTCTCAAAAACGAACCAACCCTGACCGGACCGGACCAGCCACCGAATCCCGGCCGAACCGGTCGGACCGGCCGGTCCGATCCGGTCTTAACAACATTGCATCCAAAGTTCTACAAGAATAAAGTTTCCCTTTTGGGAAAGTAACACCCAAAAGTGATCTAGCATCCAATTCAATCATGATTTCAACAACTTTATACCTAATCAAGTTTATAGCATTCATTCTAACACGTTAATCACCACCAAAACACCCAAATTTCTAAACACCATTCACAAAGGTTTCTACTTTTAGTAAGTCATGATCAACACCTCAAATTCATGGATTTTCTTGCACAATTCAATCAAACTAACATCTAAGCATCGCATCTAACATCTTAACATCATCAAATCATGAATTCCAAGAACAAAAAGTTTCCTCTTTTGGCAATGTATGAACTAGATGATCAAACCATAGATTTCTTGCATAATCAACATAATCTAGCATTCATACAACCTAACTAACATCATATAATCATCTAACAATCATCAATTTCATGTTTTCATCACCAATTTCGAATTAGCATTCATCTACATCAAAAACTATGAACAACCAATTAAAACTAACCTTTAGATGTGCTTAGATGATGATTATCACTTGCAATCTACTTGTAATACTTGAAATCAATCAAAACTGAATTGTTCTTGTTGTTTCTTGATCAAAATCGAATGGTGAAGGTGTGTGGGTGGGGTTTCGGCCGCAAATGGGGGTTTTGGGAGGGTTAGGGTTTATTTTTTTGTTAATTATGGTAACTTTTAGTTTAAAGACAATTACAAAATAACCCCTCTTGTTTAAACTTTATAAAAACTAATCTTTTTAAGACTTTTTTAAATAATTTTAACAACAAATCATAAGTATTATTAGCCCATAATAATATTCATCAACATTTACAATAAGTCACACAACACATGAAATATATATAACACGTTGTCACGTTATCGCGTAGAATTTATAAAATAAACATTTAAAATCCTATAAATTCATGAATCACATAATCACAACTAATAATCAACATTATTAATTAGATTGTTATTATTTATCATAGATTAGTATTATTAAGTCACCAACGTTCAACGACAACTAGTGTGTGCCCA
Source organism: Flaveria ramosissima (assembly GCA_025215565.1). Taxonomy (NCBI): domain Eukaryota; kingdom Viridiplantae; phylum Streptophyta; class Magnoliopsida; order Asterales; family Asteraceae; genus Flaveria; species Flaveria ramosissima. The sequence continues at coordinate 39,676,048 of CM046045.1, read as the reverse complement.
CGACACGTGTATGCAAAACCTAACGGAACTAACGGAGTTTGGTAACGGAAAATTACAGGATGTCACAGGAAGACTTTGTCTTTGAAGCTTCGGAAGACTTCACTTTTGGTTTCGGAAGATGTTGGTATTGGCTTCGGAAGATTTTACACTTAGAGTATTTTTTAGTGCATGGTATAAAACTTCAAAGCATTTCTACTTGTGTACTTCAGTGCATGCATGAAGAGAGACTTTGGATGTTTTGGCTGCATCAGACTTATAGGAATCCTTACAGATATTTTTGATAATAAAATAAACGAAATATATATTAGTGTCAAGATATGAGGGATCAAATGTTATATAACTTACTAACCGACATTATTCTTATTTGTTGAACATCATTGGTATTAAAGACTAATTGACGTTCTTCCACTGCACATTGTCATTTTTATGAGTATGATCGGTTCAAACATCACGTATCACCACTTTTATGAATATAAAGGCTTCAATACAGCTTTAAAATATATGCAAATACAAGAGTCTGAGAATCGTTTTAACGATGTTTTTTGACAATAAACCGGATCCAACCTGAACTCTTTCAAAAAAATATTATTACACTATAATAGTCATAAGACTCTTAACAGTTCCACCATTCACAAAAATAATAATAATAATAAAATAATAAAATAAAAAAATAAATCTGGACATGCCACTGGTTGTGACGATTTCTTCCACGAATTCGTATGTTCTAAATTTAATTATCCCTTTCTAATTATATTTTCTTTCCTTTTCATTTCCACTCCATAATATTTTATTCACCCAAAATCTAATAATCGTAAAATGAAAAGTTTTATATATAAGTCTTCCGATATCTAAATCATATTATATCATATCATATCATATCATACTACTCTAATAAAAATGTAATTTGACATGACACTTAGCACAATTATAGATTATCAAAATTTCGTTTTCCCGCCCAAACTAATTTAACTTTATTATGACAATTAGTAATTAATATAGTAATTTATTTATACGTTTACGACTAAAGTGTCATTTTTTGTTTATTCAAACAAATAATTCAATGATTCCTTATTCATTTCTCATTCAAATGAAAAGATATTATATATATCACAAGTTTTAGTAAATCTGTCTGTTACACGGGTTGAATAAATAAAATATTAATATAATAAATTTATTAATTATAAAATGATATTCTAAGATATGATATTACTGAAATTACGTATGAAAAATGACTATAATAAGTAATAAAACAATGATATAGATTTTTTAAAATTTTGTTTTTAATTTTTTTTCAAAAATAAATATTTTATTTTAAAACAAACCGTATAAAAATATCATTTTTAAAAATTTCCTTATTATAACTCCCAAATATAATCATTTTTGGTTTTAAAATTTTAACTTTTTAAAGATACCAATTTTAAAATTCTCGAATTTTTTAAAAAGTTTTGTACTTTATCAAAATTTTTATTTTATAAACAAATTATTTATTTAGAAATAACATTAATAAATAGATATCTTTCTTAATTTATTAATTCTAAAAAACTATTAAATAATATTATTAGTAATTAAGGTAATAATTTAATAGCAGAGAGAGACGGAAAAATTTTGGTAAGGATGATTGTGGTGTTGACACGTGTCATCTCAATATACTTTTTATTAAAATTGAAAAATATCTTTTAAAACTGATTTATATATAATTTATATATAATGATTTATTTTAATAATTAGAATATTATACAGATTTATATATTTATTTTTTATCATCAAATCTTTGTAACACACGGGTTAATATTTATTCACCTAAAATCTCAATATATTTTTTCATTTTTTATCATAAAATGAAAAAGTTCTATATATAGGTTTTTCGATTTCTAAATCAACCATATATACTCAATCTATCTACTTTTCTAATGTCACAAATAACATTTTCATTTTAAACCCTTTTTCTCAGTTTTTACTTTATTTCAAAAGGCGTTTTTCAGTTTTCTTTATAAGTACCCCATAAGGAAAAAAAATATTTTTTTTTATTTCTTACCTTTACCTTCTTCTTTTTTTATTTACTTTAGCTTTGTTCATTTATTTAGTTTTTATTATTTATAAAAAGGTTTAAAAATTAATACATTTATAAAACCTTTTAATTCATGTATAATTTATCACGTTCCTTAATTTTTTAAATACGACTTACTAGGTTAGAGAACTGTGTATTACGTAGGTTATATAGACGTAAGGTTATAAATTTGGGAGAATTACAAATATCCCCCTATAAACTATATTAATTACATATATACCTAACTTAAAATTTTAATTACATATATCCCCTTGTAAAACTTAGTTAATTACATATGTATCTAAATTAAAAGTTTAATTACATATATCCCCTTCTAAAACATAGCTAATTACATATATACTCAAACTAAAAGTTTAATTACATATATCGGCTTTATTAAACATAAATATTACATATTTACCCATTTTATTACTTTTATTAAAAATAGCATATATAATTAGTATTTTACTATTTTTTTATTAAACTATAAAATTTTGTTTTTCCTTTTCTTACTTGCTTTTAGAGTTTTGATTATTTATTAATATTTTTATACTAACGTTTTTTATGTTCTTTTTGTTTTTTACCTTTTTATGCTATTTTTTCAGGTACGTCTACGAGACACTTCCAGTCTCATTATACAACATAAAAATATGTGTTCGGATCATGTTGTATAACAAGATGAAGTGTCTCGTACAGGAACGAGAAAAAAATTAGCATCAAAAGGTAAAACAAAAAGAACATTAAAAACGTTAGTATAGTTTTATTAGTAAATAGTCAAAGTCGAAAAGCTAGTAAAAAGAAAATACATAATTTTATAGTTTAATAAAAATAAGAGTAAAATACTAATTACATAAGTTATTTTTAATAAAAGTAAAAAATGGGTATATATGTAATATTTATGTTTAATAAAGCGGATTATGTAATTAAACTTTTAGTTTGAGTATATGTGTAGTTAGCTATGTTTTAGAAGGGGATATATGTAATTAAACTTTTAATTTGGGTCTATATGTAATTAACTAAGTTTTATAAGGGGATATGTACGTATAATTAAAATTTTAAGTTGGGTATATATGTAATTGATGAAGTTTATAGAGGGATATATGTAATTAATGAATTATAGGGGGGAAATATGTAATTGTCCCTATAAATTTAATAACAATGATGATTTATATATTGCGTATCTATGATATATATACTAATAAATTATTACAATTTGTGTCACGTTTCAACACCATATTTAACCATAAAAATATTTTCCCGCCCAAATCTTCTATGATCTATTAAACTAAATGGTAATTATCAATTAACCATTTGACCACTTAAGACTACTAAAATGACCTTTGACTTTAAAATTTACAAAATATCTTTTGAACACCTTTTAAATAAATCTCACAAGTTGTTGCAAAAATATCTCAATGGAATCAAAATCTCAATTTAAAAAAACTCAAGGTTCATATTCAAATGATTCAATCAACCAAAATATGACAACAAACGTTTTACATTTTTATTTTTTATTATAATATTGCATTTAACTTTTTCATTAAAATTTTCGTAAATAACATTAATTCGTTCACTTAAACAAAAAATATAAAACATAGTTTTTCTTTATAACTCTTATCTAAATGATATGATGTAAATTTTATATATAACGGAGCTGTTTTTTTAAAACAAAGTGAGTTTTTAAACATTTGATATATTGATTTAACGGTCAGGTTGTAATTGTTAAAATACTGAATTCAGATGGTTTGTTAGAGGAAAAAATAGTGGTGGTTTTTTAAGCTATGTACCATATGTTATGGTATTGTATAGTTGTATTTATACTGTATAGTGTTAGACAAAACTTTTACCTATTTGTGTTTTCTACTTAAAACATGAGTTTATTAGATATTGATTCAAATTAATTAAGAGTTTACAATTCTTTTTTTCTTTGTTTGTCTGTAGTTCAAATATTTTTATCTCTTGCACATTATAAAATTATATAATTTCTATTGTAAAGCCCCGTGTAATACACGGGACGATAACCTAGTATTACATAGTCTTTTTTAATACATCTTTTTAATACAAATTCTAGAGATTTATATAACTTTAATAAAAATTTATCAACTTTAAAGTGATTGGTAACACATAACTTTTACAAATTTGGAAGAAGTATAATATTTAATTAATTATTAGGAAATTTTTATTTTTCCTTAAATTATCATTTAAATTTTAGTAATTTTTTCAAATGTATTTTATCTACTATTCAAATAAGCCCGTCTGTCCGAATCAAAAGAATCATGGGCGTTCTTACTATAGTTAAAAAAAAAGGAAAAAACAAGGCAACATTTAAAATAATAATCCGAACGCCTTTTCTTTATTTTTTTTATTGCATGTGTATGTAAAAACTAAAACCTAAAAACTATAAAAAATGAAATTATGTAACCTACAACATCTCGTGGGTAAATTTGCTAGTTGAACTATAAAAAGCAACAATCAAATAAGAGAATATATTCATCCATGTATAATCGTGGTCCTCATTTCTTAATTTACTCTTAGAAAGCATATATCTCTTAAGGATAAGTTCACATTTATATTAACACAAACATATATATTGCGTGTAATCAATAATTTTAAACCTTTTCAAGCAAAGGTATGAACATATAAGTCGTTTGGTTTTAGTCATATAAACATACGTATACGTAAACTTTATATTGCTGTTATATATTTCCGTTACAGTTAAAAAAATAATAATAAGTTGAATTTAATCATAGCAACTTTATTTTTATAACTGCAGTATCTTGACTAGGTGTTGGTTTCAGACTTTCAGGACTTTAGTTATTTGTTTAATATTTGGTAAGATACTACTTATCTATACAAAGATTTATTTAAGTCAAATCAATAATCTTTAAAGATACTCTAAATGTGACGAGACTTGAGAGAACACATTATATTATTTCAGTTTCGTTTGGAAACATAATAAATATAGGCGAAAAGTATTTGTTAGTTATTATTTTATTAGCATGATTGATGTCTTATGTACGTAACCTAAATCTTGTGTAGGGTAAATTGAAGATTTCAAGCTGCTCACCAATGTTGAATAGTTAGATTTATCTGCTTCCCGAAGATTAAGTTTGTTGAGGAAAGAGTTCGACATTGTGTTTCTGGTTATTTTTTAAGAGAAAAGTAAAAGGAAGTGAAAAAAACAGAAAAAGATTTGTTTTCTAGAGTTTTTTTAATAGAAGAAGTTGAAAATAAATGAAGATATTTGATTGTCTTACTTCTAACTTAGAGCATTCAGAGCGGCTTTTTTATCTTTAACCATAAAATTACACTAAAAATCACTACATTTTCTCTCTTCTTTTCAATTAAATAACACTTTTTACACCATTATCATTACTTTTTTCTCTCTCCTCTACTCACAACCACTTTAAAAAATATTAAAAAATTTATAAGAATTAAACAGTAATTCTTCAAATATATCAATCCACAAGAACATTTTCTCTCTCCTTCAGTCACAACCACTCAAAATCATTACATATAATATACCAAATATACTCACATAATTTTAAGGACTCCACTGTGAATGCTCTTAACTCTTAAAATATACAAATATTAAGAGAAAGTAATTAAATAGGCAAAAATATTATTTAATTTTTCTTTTCCTTCAAAGTTGAAAACACAAAATTGCAGCATATATTTCTCTTACCAAGGCATTTACATATTTTCCTATTCTAAGTTTATTAATTGCATATGTATTCAAATCAAAAAATTAATTACATTATTTTTCTTTTTGGAATAAATATATTACATATTTATCATTTTGATTAAAATTAACATTTGAATTACTATTTTACTCTTATTTTTTACTAAAATTTTTTTACATATTTCCTTATATAGGACCTATTAGTTACATACTTTTTAAGGGTTAGCCTTCTATATAAAGAAAAATAACAAAAGTAAATCTCTAAATACAAAAGTTTAAAACTTTATTTTGAAAAATAAAAATCATGAATAATTAAAGTTGCATCTCCAAATAAAAAAAATAAAAAGAAGCTAAATATTTAAGCAGTTACAATACAATCAATATTTAAAAAACTGTTAGTAAAAATAAGAGTAAGATAGTTATTTAATAATTTAATTTTATGAAATAACTAAATATATATGTTTTAGATAGAAAATATGTAATTAATTTTGGTTTAGTAAAATATGCAATTAATGTTCTTAGGAAAAGAAAATATGTAAAAATTTCCCTTATTTCCTTTGTTTTCTCTTCTTAATTTTTAATTTAGTGTGTTCAAGAAATCACCAGAGTTTGAACATTCATATCGAATGGATGAGAATGGAGGGAGGATGAAAGTAAATTTTATTAAATTACCGAATAACTATGCACTTTCTAAGTAAGACATTACACCTTCAATACTTTACCATACACATCTATGGAATTTCTATTAGGATTTTGATGCTTCATTTTTTGTTTAGAAATCTTAATGTTCCCTAACTTCTTCCTTCTTAAAATGATCATTTCATTATTCATCTTCTCCCACAATCACATGCAACTATCAATGATTATTAAATTAAATTATCACACATTTTATTAGTCTACTACATACAACCGAAGGAGTCAAAGCACGGTTTTAATTGTTCTCCCTTTTGGTGGCTAAAGTAAGCCATCATAACATAACGAGTAAAATCACCATCTATACACAAATAATAATATAAGTTATTAAAAAAACAAGTGAGAAAGTGTCACGTGCTACCCAAATATTCCCACGTGACTTGTATCTCCAGTGTGCACCAAACACTCACTTCCTTTTCCAGTGTCCTATAAATACCCAACCTGCATCATATTTCTTCGACACATCTCCATCCCCGCAAACACCGCTAATCACACACACACACACAAACTGTAACTTTTATATAAAAAAAAAAAACAATATTATTATTCACCACCACAACGCCACCGCAACGCCATCGTAACACCACCGCAACGCCACCGTAACACCATGGCACCTAAACTCCTAATGCTCACCGCAATCTGCCGCTTAATCGTGATCGTCGGACTAACACTAAACCCTAACGACCTCCTCTTCATCGGAACCGAAATTCCGATCAGTTTCAACCGTACGGACCTCCGATCAGCCTCGTCGGACTTCGGAAACATGATCGTCAACTCTCCGGCGGCCGTTCTCCGCCCTTCCTCCGCCGCGGACGTCGTAAACCTCCTCAAACTCGCCTACGAATCGCCTCACGGATTCGCGGTATCGGCGCGAGGCCACGGGCATTCGATCAACGGTCAGTCGGAGGTCGCCGGAGGAGTGGTGGTTCAGATGAGCGGAGGAGCTCCGGCGACGGCGACGGTGGTGGTGTCGGAGGAGATGATGTATGCTGACGTGTGGGGCGGAGAGCTTTGGGTGGATGTGCTCAGGTGTACGTTAAGGTATGGACTGGCGCCAAAGTCGTGGACTGATTACTTGTACCTTTCTGTTGGAGGTACAATCTCTAATGCGGGGATTAGTGGCCAAGCGTTTAACCATGGCCCTCAGATTAGCAATGTTCATGAAGTCGATGTCGTCACCGGTACATTTATTATCTTATATTACATTATATTACGTTACATTACAATATTACATGCATGATTTTCAAAATCATTAATTTGCGTTGTTTGTTTTTGTTATTTTTTATAATTTTTTTTGGATTTATTGTTTTTGACGGTCACCTAAACTACTATTGTTAATCACCCCTACATCAATAAAAGCTGCACAATGCAGGATTTAATGATAATAGAATATACCATTTGATACCACATATTTTCTATTTCTTTTTTAAACGATTAATTCGTTACACTCTGTTTGTTTTGAAGAATAAATGTTATCTCAATCTGGTTGAACTATTTGTTTCTGGACCGCCCCCAACCCTCTTAGGGTAAAACTCACAACTGGAAAAACTTCTCGCTTAACTTTAAGTATTATTGTTTAAAGTGAGACTTGAATCCAAAATTTTCTTATTTTTATTTTTATTGGGTGTCTCATATTAACCGACTGTGTTAAGGATTATTGGTACTAGATATTCCTATGAGGGGTGTTTTGGATTTATTAGTAAAGATATGAAAATATTGATGAAAGTATGTAAATTTGGATATTTGGTATTTAAGTTTGTAAGGGTTTTCCATAATGTGTGTGATATGTGCAAGTGCAGGAAAAGGGGAGTTGGTGAGTTGCTCAGAGGATCAAAACTCAGAGTTATTTCATGCGGTTATGGGAGGTTTGGGACAATTTGGGATCATTACAAGAGCTAGAATTGCATTGGAACCTTCTCCTCAAAGGGTATATATGTCTTTCTCTAGCAATAATATATAAAAGATTTTATAAATATTATTTTTAAAACTAATATATTAGTGAGAATTATTACTACAGGTGTAGAATCAGATTTTTTTTTCACGCCAAATATAAAGTTTCTTTATTTTGTTTTTACAACTACTAATAGAAAATTTGATTGGTGTGAGGGTTAAGGATCACCGAAATTAATTTGTACGATAAATAATATAATTGGTCATAATTTGAAGTCGGATTTTATAAACAAAAACAAAAACTTGTGTGAATTTGTCGATTTCAAAGACAATAATTTTCATGAAAAACAAGCAGTGATTTAGTGGTCCATAGCATTGGAGTTTTTCCAGCCAATTAAAACTGTTGACACTGCTATTGACGTGTCTCTTATTATTTTTATTTCATCATAACAAACATAACATCACTTTCTCAAGCTTTTCAGCTCATACCGACTACTTAAATCTTCATAAATATTAAAAAGAAAAATCATATAATATATTTTCGTATTTACTTTAATTGCTTTCTAGTTAAGGCTTGTGTTATGATTCATGAACTATTCAAATCAAATTAATAGAAAATATTTAAGAGTATCTTTGTGTAGACATGTATGCATGCTTTTATAAGCAAACCAGATATTACTTAATACCAATTTTTGTAGTTATATACAACTAATCTCATACTCGTTCTCATACCCAAATGTTCATCCTAAATGTTTCAACTTTTCAGCTCATACACACTACCTAAATCTTCAAAAACAAAAACAAAACTTTTTAAATTTTCTGAATTTTACTTTACGTTTAGTTTCTTTTTAATCAATTAATTAACTTTGTATGTTATTTGTTACTAGGTGAGATGGATTCGGGTCCTATATTCAAACTTCTCGAGTTTTACCCATGATCAAGAGTACCTCATCTCCCTCCATGATCAACCAAACTCGAAGAAGTTTGACTACGTCGAGGGTTTTGTCATCGTTGATGGAGGCTTAATCAACAACTGGAGATCCTCCTTCTTCTCCCCTAGCAACCCAGTAAAAATCTCCTCCATTTCGTCCGGTGGCAATGTCTTGTACTGCCTAGAAATCACCAAGAACTACTACCATCATTCGGACCCCGATACCATCAATCAGGTACTGCAACTAATATCTCAAAATGCCTATGCTTATGTATTAATTGTGTGGCATTAGTTAATAACTCGTGCTACATATAGTAATATGGAGACTGTGTTATGCGTCTATGGTCAAACAATTATGTATTTAGTCACAATGGCGAAACAAGGAGGGTCAAGAGGGCCCACTGACTCTCCGGCCATCAAATTCACTGGACCCGTCTATTTGTCTTGTGTCGAGGGAAAAACATGATTTTCTTATAAAGGTGTGAATTTTGTAAAAATGTGATTTTAATGGATGTGACCATGATTTTCTTTATATGTAAACATGGAACTTTGTATTACATGTTAAAAAAAAAATTCAGGTATTTTCTTACTACACGTAAATATATCTTGACCCTCATATAGAGACGTTCTGATTTCATCGTGTTGTATTTTACTTTTGCTGGCCTAGAACCTTAATATTTTTCTATCTATACGCATAAATGATAAAAACTAATACATACGTAAATAACAATAAAATTAGATACATGATTTTATAATATATCTTATGGTTAAACGAGTGTCATGATGACAATATTATATTGCATAACGTATTTAAGAAAATGATTATTTTTTAGATTTGAAAAAAAAAACAACAAACTTGGCGCAAGAAAACACAGGAGATCTTATGTGATTTGATACGATGATTGACGACAAACATAAGTAATATTTTAGTAACGAATTGTTTGTACAAAACCGATGTCATCCACTCACCAAATAATTAGCAGCTAATAATGCAGGATGTAGCTAAAAGCAGGTTACTCAAGTTATAAAAAGAAGTGTTTTATGGCTTTATTAATTCACTTTTTGTTCTTTTGGTGTTAAAACATTATTTTTATATAATAAGTTTTGATTATTTTATTCAGGAAGTGGAAGCTTTGTTAAAGAAACTAAACTATATACCAGCATCAGTATTCACCACTGACCTCCCATATGTTGATTTCTTGGACCGGGTTCACAAGGCCGAGTTAAAACTCCGGTCCAAAGGGTTATGGGATGTACCACACCCATGGCTTAACTTGTTTGTACCCAAATCAAGAATTGCTGACTTTGACCAAGGAGTCTTCAAGGGTATTTTGGGGAATAAGACTAGTGGGCCCATTCTCATCTATCCCATGAACAAAAACAAGTAAGCATATATTATTCATCCATGTATCCATATGATGTTATCTATTATAATGGTGTTTCATCCACATCTACATGACATATGGGAATCATGACTTTGTACTTTGACCATGCATGCTAGATGAGATCTAGATGTGGGACCCTTTGATGACTTGTGCTTTATGCATTATTACTTGTCCAGTTGTAAGTATTCGATATCTGGGTTACGTGTTAAATATTTGTTATGTACGTTAGGTGGGATGAAGAAACGTCAGTGGTGACACCAAACGAGGACGTGTTTTATTTAGTAGCGTTGCTGAGGTCTGCATTGCAAAATGGTGAAGAAGCATTGACATTAGAGCGATTGAGTGATGAAAACCGTCGGATTTTGAAATTTTGTGAAGAACAAAAGATCGGTATCAAACAATATTTGCCACATTACACCACAAAACAAGAGTGGATGGATCACTATGGAGAAAAATGGCCACAAATTTACAAGAGAAAAATGGAGTTTGACCCTCGTCATATACTAGCCACGGGTCAAAGGATTTTCGAGCCTAGTTTCACTTCGGTGATGAAATCTTGGTGATACCAATGTCAATAGTGACCCGAGTGGGATTATAATGAAAAAAATTCTTTCTATAAGTCATAAGATAAGCTAGCTTTTCTAGACGTATTCTTGTACATAAGGACAAACATTATCATAGATAGAAAAATACCATTTTTCCTAGTTCATTGGCAAAATGATTCAGTCATCGGTCTTTTTCATTAGTTTGTGAAATCCTATATAAAGTTATACTGAAATGCTTGTGGTTTTTGATTATTTCCATTATATTTTGAAAAATATATATTGGAAATATCTATTTTGAAATGTTCAAAGGATATATTGTTTTTCACATATGGAAAAATGGAAATATAAGAGGACCATCACCAAAGTTTGTGTGTGATCTTCAATCATCAGTCTTTTTCATTAGTTTGTGTGGACCTATAGCCCACAACTTGGGCTTATTATTAATGTTAGTTTGTGACCCAACCAGCTTCAATTTAAGCCTAGGTATTAAAACATAAACATATATAAAACGATTTGAAGCAACCTGCCAAAGGATTTACATTGGCAACTCACAACTCTTTTAAGTAATAGATGACCATCACCAAAGTTAGTGTAAATTACCTAAATCATACTTTGATCAAGTAAAAATTACACATTTCATCGACTAATATTCACAAATTTCCTCTCCGTTTTCGCCTTTTTATCGACAAAATCACACACTAACTATATTTACTCTTAAATCCGCACCATTATATCAACATTGAAACTTCAACAGGACCACTTGATATCAACATATTGTTTGTATATCTATTTTAATTGCTTACTTTTATTTTTGATCTTACCTAAATAAAATGTTAAACTAAACTTAATCATATTTTTCTTCATCACATTACATACTATTAATTTGTAACCAAATGAATAGTGATTTGCAAGATGTGATGCTCATTGTACCACCCTATGATGTCTGACCAAGTTGTGATGCTCTTTGTACTACCCTATGACGCGTCAATCGCTTTCCCTTTCATGTTAGTTACTAGCTTCCTCCTTTCATTTGCACACAGGTGCATGGTCTATCACGATGGCAATTGCGATGGAGGTGGTGGCAGCTCTGCCTCCCACCGGCATTGTACGGTGTTTTGTGTGATTTCCCTTTTAAGTAAGTTACCAGATTCCCTTTTCCCCTCCATTTAGGTGGCGTCGTCGACAATGTAGAGGACCGGCGCTTTGTCTCCTGTTTACGATTGAGTTCGACCTAGGTTGCGGTGGTGGTGGAGACGCTGCCAACTCAACAATTGAGGTAGTGTTGATATGTGTTATGGTATCGACTACAACGTCGAGGACCGTCGTTCTGTCTCCCTTCTACGATTGTCGTAGATATGTCCATATATTCACATTTTTGTCTCCATGTCCCTTTTTTACGGGTTTTTTGAGCTCTATTCACCAGTGCGACGGAAGCGATGTGCGGCCTACACACCTATATACCGTTTCACTTGATGTGGTTGTAATGATAGAGATGGTGGAAGGACAAGGCCTGGTTGGCCTCCCATTTACGGTCTATGTTGATACAAACGCAATAACTAGAGAATATGCGTTTATCTAAGCCTTGATTTATCTCGTTCGTCATGCGCGCACCGCGCATTGAGAGAAAACACTAGCTTTTGTTAACATTAATTGTGTTTAAAGTATCAGTTAATGTTAAAAAAATTGGGAACAAAATCTTTATATGTCTTAGACTGTAATATCCTTAAATAACTGAACACTCACTCCCTTTTCACATTTCTTTTCTTAGATGAGAGACAAATAAAGGGATATTAGAGGTTGTTTGGTAATTTTGTGTTGAGTCAATAAGATGTCCAACTAAATACGAGGTAACCTTTAAATCATTCAGCATATTTTAAAAACTTACTATTAAAAGACTTCACGAACAATTAAAAGATTCCTTTTAAATGAACCAAACACGCTCTATCACTGACTAATTTAAAGGTAACATCTTAATAAAATTATTAATATGCTACCAATAACTCATTACTGTATGTAATGGATGTTGGGTTCAATGGTATCTTGATTAGATTTATCTATCAAAACATTTTTTATAATTATTAATCAGATTAATAATAGTTAATGCAACAGATTTAATGAACCAATAGCAAAGTGAACCCAATAGAATCTGGGTTAAAAATCATGCAAATACATATAAAGTATAATCTACTGATGAGATGATAATATACCTTGGCATTTAATGATTAATTGTTTGAGACATCGAGGGTTCAACAAATTGAATGCTAGAAACGAACGAACACAAGTTGAGACGCAGGAGTCGTGGCTAGGTGGCGCGGATGGCAAGTCGTGATCGGGATCTTAGGTGTGTGCACGGTTGTTTGCGGGGTCGCCAAAAGATGAGCACAAGGCTGCTCTTGCTGCAATAGAATGGGATTGTTGTGCAAAAAAATGGCTTCCCTCCTTTGGTTTCTTGTGGCCTTAGATATAAAAATATTGGATTTATGGAGTGGTTAAAGTTTGGAGATAAATCTCTTTTTTGTTTGACTGAGAGGTGGGGTTGACAAAAAAAAAGTTGACTAGGGTTTATCTCTAATCATCCTTGAATAACAATTAGTGTTAATCTTACTCGCGAGCCCTGAGCCCCAACATATTGATAATAGCCGATTTGTTAAACCGGAACCCAAACCTATGACGTTTAACACTTAAACATTTTAATTAAATCATTTATATTTTTATAAATTTATAAACCCGATACAAGGTTCGTAAATTTACTAGTTAATCTAATTAAGTGAGTCTGAACTCGTTGCCCAAGATGTAATTCTTACGGGCCATAGCTCGGTTGTCAACGTAATATTAATCGACATAATCCAGCAAACTCCCACTTGGACGGTATTCGATTAAATTTTAACGTCAGCGGCGCTCTAGCTGCACTTGGCTATCGCAACAAGATGTGACACTTTAAAGTTATTAATCAAAACATCTTGTTTTAGTAACGCTTTACTTTAACAAGACAATAGACCTATGACAATCATAATCAGTTATACTTTCTGTAACAGACATTAATTATCATTTAGATTATTTTTCATATGAAGCTTAATCATTATTGTGTTTATTTTTCTTATCACGAGGTCTCATTGTTTCACTATGTCTTGTATGTAATGAAACTTCATCTGATGTGTTTGGCCCTGTTATGAGATCTGGGCTTTTTAGCTTGAGCAAAAGCATCTATGTTATCATAAAATACTCAATTGGTTGTTGAATACTTGAGGCCACATTGAGATTACCTATGAACTTCTTCATCCAAGAATCATTCATAATGAGGTGGCTAATGTTGCATTGTATTCAAATTCAGTAGTGAAATCTGCCATCACATTCTATTTGGAACTTGTCCAAGAGATGGCTCCGCCACTGAGTGTGAATAGAAAACCAGATTATGAGCGAGAATCATCTCAATCAGCATGAAAACTAGCACTAATGTAACACCCTATGATGAACTGTTTTTTAACTTCTCCAAATATAAAAAAACATATCTTTAGTTTTTCTCAAGTACTTCAGAATGTCTTAACTACAGGGTTAACTGTCCGTTAGTAAGAGATCGTTGAAGGAAAAAAGTTCAAAGTTGAGAATGTCTATAAACATTTACTGAGTTGGGATTAATCACAACCAATATATGAAAGTTTGAACTATTAAAATCTAATAGCCCGATTAATAATAGTTAACATGGTAGATTTAACAAACAAATACCAAAAGTAAACCTAACAGAATCTGGGTTACAAATTATGAAAATATAGATAATATACTGTTGAGACGATAATATACCTTAGCGGGTAATAATTAACCGGTTGAGATACCGAGGGTTCAACGAATTAAATGCAAAGAAATGAATGAACACAAGTTGAGAAGCAAGTGCCGCGGCTAGGTAACGCGGATGTCGGGTCCTCGTTTGTGCGCATGGTTGTTTGCAGGGTGGCCGGAAGATGAGCACAAGGCTGCTCATGATGCAGCCGAATGAAATGGTGGTGGTCAAGAAAGAAGTTGCCCTCCTTTGGTTTCTTGTGGCTGTAGATCAAAAATATAGAATTTTTGGAGTGGTCAAATTTTGAAGATAAATTCTCCTTTATTTGGTGATAGATGGGGTGACAAAAAATGGTGAATAGGGTTCATCCCTAATTATTTTTAAATAACAATTAGTATTATTCTTACTAGCGGGGACGTGGTTATATTTTACCCCACGTGTTAAACTGGAATCCAAACTAATGGCATTTAACACTTAAACGTTTTTATTATTCTTTTCAAACGTGATACAGGGTTGGTAAATTTACCTGTTAATCTAATTAAGTGAGTTTGAATTCGTTGCTCGAGGTATAACTCTTACAAACCGTAGCTCGGTTGGCAACTTAATATTAATCGAACTCGTACACAATCCAATAATGTGACCATAATGCTTCCTTCTCTATTTGGAGTTATTTTACAAACGAATTAAAGAATCAGGTAATTAATTAGTATAGCATGTGACATTGAAACGTTGAAAATCATGCTCTATGCATAATACCTTAGTATCTCGAAATTTAATGTCACTGTTGGAGTTCCAACACGAGTAGTTCCCCATATATAGCTTTTCATATATCATTAGTTCTGAAGGGACGAAATATAATGTTAGTTTAGGGGTGTAAATGAGTCAAACCGGCTCGCAAACTACTCGGGATCGGCTCAAAAAAAGCTCGAATCGAGCCGAGTATTATTGGTCGTTTATTAAACGAGCTTGAGCTCGAGGTTCAGATCGCGAGCCTAAACAATTTTTTTTTGTTTATATACCTTTTCATTTACATATTAAATATATATTTATATATATAATATTATTATATATATAATTGTGATATAATAATTAAAGAATATGTATTATATGTGAATATAAAATGTATGACTATAAATAAATATAAGAGTATTAATAAAAAAATACAATTTAAATATTCTAATAATAAACATGCCGAGCTTGAGTTTGAAAACTTTATAACGAGTCAAGCTCGAGCTTTAGAAATAAAACTACAAAGAGCCGAGCTCGAGCTCGAGCTTTCTAAAGTCAAAACGAGTTGTGCTCGAGCCTAAACGAGCTTAAGCTCAACTCGGCTCATTTACACCTTTGCATTCAATCAAAGTTATTAACGTGGATATTTTTGTATGCTTCTTCTAATTTCTTTTAGGCAAGTGCGATCTATCAAGCTTTCAAAAACTATAATACCTATATCAAGGGAGAGATCTCACCAAAACGAGTTACTCTCTCATCCTTTGAGATCAAGTAAGTAATCATTATGTTTTATCTTCATGCATATTTATTTCATCTGAAAAGATAATAAGGATTAATAAGAGACTGTTTTTCTTCCATAAAACTTCATTTCACAATCTTAAATTAAAGTTTTAGGTATGCTTATCTTCAGATATCTTCTAAGCATTATAATTAGATAATTACATAACCTTAAAAGTGAAATTTTAGTATCATGATGCATGTTATTCTCTGATCAGATTTAGTCTCACGAGACACCTTGACTATATTAAAACTTAGCTGTTTGGTATGTGAGAAGTTTTCTATGAATAACATGTTATATGACCGCGTGCATAATAATCATTTATCGCTTACACCGAACAGTTTGAGGCTTAGCAAAAATTGGTTGAGAGTGATTCTTGATCAAAAGTTTTTCTTTAAAAAGTAAAAGTGGATTGTAATAGCTTGTGCGGAATGAATTATATGTTTCAACTTCAATTCACAAGTTTTATTATTTTGGATTTAAGTTGAAACAATGATGAAATTGTTAGATTGAAATTGAAACAACTTATAAAACTTTTAAATGTTAATTGATATTTTCTAATCTTTTGGAGGAATATAGTTATTTTTGTCAAACCTCAGAGAACAAAACCGAACTTAACTCAGAATTAAAAGATCATTGACAACTAAACTCTAAAAGCTACGCTAAGTGGTGTAAAACTGACCATCAGTTTGTGTTTCATGTTATCATTAATAAACCTTGAGTTTATGAGGATTCTCACCCTTCAGATACATAGTCAAAATCAGTTGATGTTAAGAATATCTGCTTAAAACCTTGTAAGAAACTATATAATCCTTTATGGTCATTTATATATTCTTTTTAAGTTTGTGATTGATAGAGTTCTGCACAAATTATGAATTTTCTGAGACTTGTATACAGCAAGTTTTAAAACATTGAAAAAATAATATTAAACTAATTTAATAAAATTCCAAATTTATGCAAGGGTTTATTGTACTATGAATATGCTAATATAAATAGATATATACATAGTTGGGTTTATACAATAAGTTTTGGTTTACAAGTGTATTTAAATGAAAGAAATTTGAAATATACAAAAAATGTAGAGTCAGTTTGTGAGCGTTGAAAGGTATTCTGTTGCTGCCAAAGCCCTGCAGCATGACAAATTTGTTTGATTTTTTACTTAATCGATGCATGAAAAAGGTTTGAATGAGAAACACATACCGGCAGGCTATGTCGATGCATTCTCGGTCTAGGATACCAACCGGCCGATGCTCCAAAACAACTGGCAGTTGGTTCATAGCACGCGCATTCAACATCAACTCAGCAGAGTGCAGGTTCATCATAGGTGTTACACTCTCACACATACAATGTACCTGAGACACCTGAAAACAACATTTCATTTCATTAACACCACCAGGAGCAAACATGGTACACTCAACCATATGGTTGTAGGTTCTAGTTGTGCAAGGAGCAGGTTGCAGTGATTTTATCCTATAAAATCTAGTTGTTGCTGTTTAAAAAGAAGTTTAACAGCAAAGATGGAAATAAACTCTGTTCACTTCACTGAAAGCAATCCTGAGAATTCTACAAACTACTATCTGATCAATACCATAGACGTGAGTCGTCTCATCTTAGACAAGGGCCTGTGTAGTCCAATGGGCCTTAGGTTTAGCTTAGACATGGTTCCCTCCTTATATATACAGAAGCAACTTAATGATGTTAATACACACCACAAACATACAACCTTCGTTTTATGCCATTATTTTAGCTTTTATTATATGTATCAGAGCCTACTATCTTGACTTCGTGAGTTCACGAGTACCCCGAGAGTACCCAATAGGCTTTGCAATTACCCTGTGAGTACTTGTTCCGAAATTAACTTGGGGTGCCATTGCATCACATCTCCGATATCATCTTCTGTAGTGACCCTCAATATCATGTTCGCCAACCAACTTACGCAGCACGCACTGCCACGCACCACCACCGTTGTCCCACACACTGACGCGTGGCCCGCAGTACCTCCTCCATTTTACTTCCTCTTCTTCGCCTAATTATTGCGATCAACCTTGTGTTGATGATCTTTTGATTTGTCGACTTGGTCCTTGCTTGTGCATCAACTGATCAACACCATTTGCTTGTGTACCAATCAGTTGCTATTTCAAAAATTCAGCAGCGTTTTCTTTATATCAGTTTCAGCAACAACATTTCATAGACTTTCAGCAACTGATCTTGATCATCAGTTGATAAATGTGAACTGCTACATCAGCACCAGATGTTGCTACTGATCTGATGTATCTCTGAAAAAGGCAGCTGATATGCATTATCTCAGATTTAGTTTACTACTCTACTCCAACATCTTTCAAACGGTCGTTGCATCAGCAATGATTTGAAGCATCAGCAATGAACTTTACCACTTCTATATCAGCAGATTGTTTGCATCGGTAGCAATACTTGATGTTGCATTGGCCCATCAACCACAGCAACTCGATGCATTATGCTATCATGTGTATGCAGCCAAAAAATGTTCAACAAGAATTGTCAATCAACCAACAATAGCCAAGATCTCTCAAGCTTCCCATTTTTTTGTTAATTTAATTTAGACTCTTCCAACTTCTAATGAATAGAACATTTCTTTGATACTCAGTAGCACACAAACAAATACCCACACACAATACATATAACTCCTAGGCATCAGCTCCATCAGTCATATACTCTGTTCCACATCAGTTGTAGCTTCTTTTTTAACAAATCATCAGCTTTTGTTCTTGTCATTCTGTTTTCATGACAACAACAATAACCATGGTTCTCTTGACTGCAGCATCATGTAGATGACCCATCAGCTGCAATTTTCAGAGGAGGCTACAGTTCATTCAGCAACTTGTTAGTTCAGCCACATCTGTTTGGTCCACTAAAGTGGCAGTTCATTTTTTTCAGAGCATCATTTTTATCTTGCATTAGTTGGAACACAATAATGAGTTGCAAAACTACCTCGAACTGTTTTTACTGCTACAGTGGCAGTTGCTAGGCTTCAACAGCAAACTGAGTTTTCACATCAGTTACATTAAATTATACATCAGGGTGAATCATTTCTATTGTGATCAGCTGCAGCAGCTGTACCTTTGTGATTGAGCAGCAAGTACATTTTATAACTTCATCTTCAACTACATGGCCTTAGAACATATGCAGGCGCCTCATCTGAAACAACACCATCTTCACATTGAACAATCATTAACTGCCCCGTAAATGTCATTGTTTATCCACAACTGCAGCAACGAGTTTATATAAATACAGATGCAGCAACTTCAAAAACACAGCTTTCATCAGTTTCGAAGGAGTCAAACTTTGGTTTCATCTAGAAGCTTCATCATACGTTAGTTGCCCTTGTTTTAACTGCTGATGCAACTTTAATCAGCAGAAATAGCCAGCAGTTGCTATATCAGGAGCAATGATGAGCTGTCATCAACAGCATGTGTGATTCTTGAGCTTTCAGTTGCATTCATGAAACACCATATTCTTCATCAATTCGATAACCGACTCGTTATCAATGAAAAAGGTTAATGCTTCCATCTTTTGTCCCTTTATTTCTCTGATCAACCCATTCAGCCAGACGCCTTGACATGCGGCAGTCATTGCCTCCATGAACTCGGCTTCATGAGAAGCAATGCAATAGTGTTTTGTTTGTAACTGCTCCAAGCCACCGGTCCTCCCTCACAACAGAAAACTATTCCGGTTGCACTTCTTCCATCGATGGTGGTGTGTGAGCCATCCTTATAGCCCACTAGCTTGTCTTCTCCATTCTGTTTATATTTTATCCCATAGCTCATGGTTCCCTTTATGTATCTCAATACTTGCTTCATGGCTTGCATGGTCTTTCTTTGGAGACTCCATACAACGACTTGCAACACCAATAGCATAACTAGTGTTGGGTCTTGTGTGAGTCAAATATCATAAACACTCAATGAGTCTCCTATATTCTGCTGCATCCACCTGTTCACCATCTTTTGTCAAATGCATACCCACATGTTTGCCTGCTTCAACACATAAATTGCATAACAAGTTTGCTTCAAAGAAATTCTACTTTGATATTGATCAACCTCAATACCTAAGTAATTGGTTAACAATCCAAGGTTACTCGTGTCGAAACACTTTGTTATTTGATCTTTAAAGCTGGAAATTTCGATGGTATCAACCCAGTGACGATTAGATCATCACAATCAAAATGCCACTTTTGTTGGTGCGTTATAAATGGCATGTTCACGTGGGCATTTTATAAACCCAAAGCTGTTTGTTTGTGCTATAAGCTTGGTATTCCAAGATCTCGATGCTTGTTTTAAGCAATAAAACGCCTTCCCTAGCTTGTACACCATATGTTCCTTTCCCCACTTCTAGTACCCTCCGGTTGTGACACAAAAACATCTTCATTCAATTCTCCGAGTAAGAAGGCAGTTTTATGGCTAAGTGATGAACATCCCATTCGTCTCGAGCACCCATAGCTAGAAGTAACTGAACTGTTTCCATTTGGGTTTCTTGATTCCTGTTCCTGATCGTGTTTTCATGTTTCCTGTTGCTGTTCCTTATCCTGTTTTCTGCTGTTCCTGTTCATGTGTTTTTCAAAAAACCTATTGTTCCTGTCCTATTTTGTTTTTACAAGAAACTTGTTGTACGTGTTCTTGTTTTTACAGGAAACCTGCCGGTTCTGTTTCATCTTATCCTGTTGCTCTTGTTTTTATGGAAACGTGCTGTCCTGTTGTTCCTGTTCTTCTTTTTACCAGAAATCGGCTGTTCTGTTTCCTGATGCTCCTGCTGTTCCTATTCTTGTTCTTACAAGAAACCCAGTCCCAGATTCCAGTTCCTGTTCAGATTCCAGTATGTAGCAACACTTCAAGATGGACGTTGGGCATGATTAGCATTTGTGCTTCAACTTGAGAAGGGGTGTTGAATAAACTATTAGTATTTTATTATTAGAGTTTATTTGTATTTAGCCCACGAGTCCTATTAGGTTTCCTTAAGGTTTCTAGTTCGTTTTCAATATTATGAAGGTTCCCACTCTATTGTAATTACCACATGCAATTATAATATTCAGTCCGATTTATCTTACAATTTGCAAAACTCATGTAAAGATTCCTCAAGTGAGACTCCATGAGGAGGCTGTCATCATCATTAGCTATAATATAGCAAGGTAAACTTTTGATCTCTAAGATTTAATTATTGCGTAGCTCACCAACATGTATTATCGCAATCAATGTACGTGCAGATGCAGATGTTATGAGGTTCTCTTCTTTTAGCCGGTTGATCTATACATAGTTATTTTCTTTATTACCACCTTGTCTAACGAAATTAGTACCCTTTCCAAGAAACGTATTTTCCAATAGTCAGTTTCCACCAAATATAAGTCAAAATAAGTAGATACAACAGTGAGCAATACACCTGCAAAAACCCACCCATCCACATGTATATGTAGGGGGAGAGAGATAGATAGAGAGATAGAGTGTGTGTGTGAGAGAGAGAGCGAGGGATACCTGTGGTATTTTGTTTGTTTCTTTTGATAATTTGCAGTGCTCTTGTATGTCTCCTAGGGTCAGTAAACCTATGAAGAGTTTGTCATCATCAACTATGATAGCGCAAGATTGCTTCTCTGCTAGCATTAGAGCCACTGCTTCTGTTAGCATGGTGTTCATTAGTACAGTCACATACTGGGTTTTCATGGCTTGTGAGACGAGAAGCTTCTTTGCAATGG
>CM046045.1:39436377-39648877 GCA_025215565.1 Flaveria ramosissima | reverse complement strand
TTTTGACATGAAAAGATACCACTTGGTGAACGGAAATCATAGTCTGGAACTCTAAATGCAGGTTCAGATCCAAGACCAATTTCTGACACCACAGAGGCTATCACAGCACTAAGAATGACTGTTGATGTCGTATTTGTCAGTGATAAGGATGACTCAGCAGGTGAGGGCCACAAAACTGACTCGACAGCAAAAAAGCAACCAGCAACAGCAGCGTTAAAACCTGAAAATCACAACAAAACCAGTACTGTGAGTAGTTAATAATATGACATTTTTATTTTTTTAGATCAAAATCCACAACAAGTAACAAAATAATACAATTCATCATATATTTCATTAGATAATCTAGGGTGGCCTAGACTGCTTTGCAACAAACCAGAATTACTCCATGATCTCCAATTCAAAATATTTAACAGGCACCGGTAGACAGTTTTTAAAACTATAATGATGCAACAGTAGAACTCGAGTCGAGTCCCTGGGAAAGAACTGGGTCCAAATTGTAAGAATAATAGAGCCCTGGCTGCAGTTGATATTTCATCATCTACGAATGAAGACACTTATCACTCTATTAGCAGGCAATGGTAACAAGAAAAGGGGAGATCTCTACTATTGGGCTGGTTTATCATTACTTACACTCTAGCTATGTGGATCGCTTTATATCAACATTACTACAACTAAAAACAAACATATTAATCAACCAATTCGAAACTTGTAGGTCTTGCAAGTGTGTACAAAGTTATACAAGCTGGGAAAGGCATTCATCACGGTCATTACAAGTTTACAACACAAAATCTGAAAGGATTGCCCAAAGATGAGTAATATGAATCGATTCAGATCAGGCATACATCATGTAGCCCTTGGACAGTGTGTAAACATTATGATAAACTTAGTGTAAGACATTGCATTTATTAATGATTCAAGAAAAGCATATCTTAACCAGATGAAATTCCAGCAGCTGACCCGGCGGCTTTAAGAGAGAGTTTTCTTTGAGCATTTCTGTCAAACAATGAAGCAACCCCCTTAGCAACTGATGTACCAATCTCTACACTTGGACCTTCAGGACCAAGAGAATTCCCAGTTCCTAGTGTTACAGCAGCAGCTACTGCCTTGAGTACTGGTTTCAGAACAGATTTTAAGCCATATTCTGCTGATTTGTCATCTTCCAAAGCATTTCGAAAAATGTTCAACAAGCTAACAACCAATCCTCCACAAGTTGGTATCAAGATCACACGCCCCCAGGCATTCTCATGTGGCAAGTCTCTCAACCATGACGCACCTCGAGATGGAATCCCATCCCAGCAAAGATCACGAATTTCATGCACCTAATCACCAAAACATAATGCTCCTCATTAGCACCTCATACAGAATTAAAATGGAAATACAACCAACACTAAATGGATAGCTGATTGGTAGAAACTAGAATCAGAACTACAAATTTAGCAGTCATTGCCTCCGTGGCATAGGGTAATTTGAGAGGGTAATTTGAAGTTTCCCTAGCTAAATCGAAATCAATCAATCATCATCGAAAATCTCAAGCGGTGGTGAGCTGAAGGGTAGAAACTAGAATTAGAAGTACAAATTTAGCAGTCATTGTATACTCTCAATAAACATTAGGGCAAGAATTTAGTAAAGGTTTGACATAAATAAAAAAAAGAGATGAACATACGACATTGTTAAAGAGCACAACACAGAGACCAGTGAGTAAACCAACAAAACAAGCGGAAACAATGCCACTGTTTCCTCCTAAGAGAGCTCCATCTTCAGCACCAACGTCCTTCTGCCATTGATCATCTTTCTCATCGTTCGTTAACGGAGTGTTTGCAGGTTTTCTTGCTCTGGCAATGCAGGAAGTAGAGATGGGGCGATGGTGGAACAAGAAGCTGTTGTGGTTGAAGGTGACGGTGAGGGGACGAAAGAGTGATGAGGATTGGATTAGGAGATGAGGGGCGATTGGGGTGGAGGTTACGGTCCCCATGATCCCCAAGAGGATGATGATGATGATGATGATGATGATGATGATGATGATGATGATGATTGATGAACAACGGGGTGAGAGGTTTTGGCCGGTGAATGAGCGCCACAAGTCTTTAACCCCAACGGCTGGATTGGATCACATACGGTGGTGATATATTTATTAGGTTTGATTTTACTTTTGGTTTTAAACTCTTTGAAATTACAATATTGATTCAAAATTTTACACAAACGTAACAATAATTGTCCCTGAAAGAGATTGACGTTAACTTTTGCTGTTAAGTGTGTGTGAAATGACAAAATTACCCTTGCCCACCACACCAACCCCCCCCCCCCCCCCCCACCCTTTCTTCTTCACCATCTACACTACTATCTCCTACCACCATCAAAGCCTCCATCTTCAACCACCACCACCTTCAACCACCGTCACCACCAGCACCTCCTTCAACCAACAGCACCACCTTCAACCACCACCACTAGCACCAGTGTGCCACCTTTAACCTTCAACCACAACCACCACCACCACCGCCTTCAACCTTCAACCACCAACACCACCTTCACCGCCGGCACCACTATCACCACCAGCACCACTTTCAACCACCGTCACCACCACCACCACCAGCACCACCTTCACCACCTTCAACCACCTTTAACCACCAACACCACCTTCAACCTTCAACCACCACTAACACCACCTCCAATCATCACTACAAGCACCACCTTCAACCTTCAATCACCACAATCACCAACCACAACCTTTAAAAACCGCTGACCACCATCACCAATTGGATCCATTGTTGTTCTTGGTGGTGGTGACTGAAGGGTTTTGACCGGGTTGGCGGTGGAAGGTGAGTCGTCCGCGATGAAAGGGGCGGCGACTGAAAATGGTGACCGGTAAAAAAGAAATTGATTGTAGGGGTATTTTAGTCATTAAAGAAAATTTAACAATCAAATTTAACATTCATCCATTTCAGGGACCATCGTTGTTACGTTTGTACAAAGTTTTGGATCAACCTTGTAATTTTAAAGAGTTAGGGACCAAAATTAAAATCAGGTCTAACCACAGTGACCACCCATGTAATTAAGTCTAAATTATAAAAGAAAGAATAGGAGTATGAATGTAATTAATCATTGAGGTAGCGTTTTGTATGTAGAAATATGAGATGGAATGGGATGAAGTGAATGAAAAAAATGATGTTTGGTTGGTAAATGAAATAATATGAACTATTAAATAAGTAATCTCAACACCTTTAAACACATCAAATTCATTTAATCCATTTTTCATTTTTTTCTCAATTCTATTTCTTATTTCATCCTTAGTTATCACCACCACCAACCACCCACAACCACCCACCACCACCAACTACCACCTATCGACAACCACCATCAGTAACCATCGGGCATCACCACCACCGATCGCCACCCACCACCACGATCTTCGCCATCATAACCACTTTTGTATTCCATTCCTTCTTTTTTTCCTACCTAAGAAACAACATAAGGGATTGATTTATTCCATATTACAAGGTAACAAAACTGAACAACGAAATATAATGATTAATATCTTTCCTTTGTCCATTCCTCTCTCTCATCCATTCTATTGCTTAGTCCATTTTCATTACCCCATACCAAACAAACCCTAAGAGTAAATAGAAAAAAAAACATGTATTATTTGGTAAAAGGAATGGAATGAATCATTAATAAGGATTCATATTACCTTTAAAAACATCAAATTCATTTCATTTAACCCTTTCTTTTTCTTCATTTCATTTTGTCTTCCATCCATAGTCACCACCATCACCACCGACCACCAACATCGGTTCGTCACCATCCACCACCATCGCGATCCACACCATTCAACAAAATTAAAACTTATATGGTTAAAAAATGGAAAGTGTATTAAAGAAAGTTTCCATTTTTTATTATTTTATATTGTTTTAATATGAAAACAAAATAACAATAATTGTGCAAAACATTCCTTAACAAAACACAATTACAAGAAAAGCTTTCTTGCTTGCTTGCTTGCGAGAAGGCTTTTTTGTGTTCTTGCTTACCTTATGTGTTTATAATTATATTGGGATTGTTTAAAATGTTTAAATAGTTTTTAAAAAATTACAAAATTAAAAAACATTTCAAATTTTAAAATCAAAACTAAATTGGTAAAATATGAAAAGTGTATAGAAGAAAGTTTTCATACGACAAACTAAAAGCAACATCCTTCATATATGAAATCAAATCCGTGATGAAGAAATTAAGATCTTTTAAATTCACATACGACAAATCCATAAGCAAGTTTGCAAAAATATAATCTACATTCTCTAAGATGCAAATGTAGGAAGAACCCTAAAATCAAAAACTGAACAACCATTAATCAACGAAGAAGGTGGTGGAGCGATGACAAGTATAAACGAACAGATGTAGACAAAGGCATTAAACTACGACACAGTGGAAATTAGGTGTAGATGAAGGCGTTGAACGACGGCGAAGGCGGTGGAACCTAAGTGTAGATGAAGGCAGTGAACGAAGAGAAGGCGGTGGAACTTAAGGTTTTCCAAATGAGTTTTCCTCTACACAGTTTCAATAAAATCTTAAAAATGAAGAAAGAATCGGGTTTGGTAAAGATCCGAGTTGTTTTAAAAGACCCGGGTGTTCCAAAGCTCTATTTTGAAAAATTTAACGTGGTAATAACACCTGTACAATGTCTAGGTGGAGGGGCAAGTAAGGTTTCATGTGGCACATAGAGATTTTGCTTTATTAGATTAGAAGAAGATTAATACTTTTGGTTGGTGGGACGAATGGAGTTTTTGATCTTTCTATTTTTGCGATGCTAATTTTGTGGTCTTCTAACACTTTTCTACCTTATTTATTCATATAATGTCTAACTTTTTAGTCAAAGAATGTAAGCTGGAGAAAGAAAGTAGAGAGAGCAGCGGAGGGCGACAGATGAGAAGTCGTCTCCGACGGCCTTTGCCACCGACGGACAATCATCCTTTCCTTATACCGTGACGCCCGGTGCCTCCTCGTCTCCATTTCTAAGATGATATCCATTCTTTGAGAGAGAAGTTATCTAAAGAGAGAAAGTAGAGATAGGCGGAGGAACCACCATTTCAAGGGGCTCTCCTCGCCGATGAACGGTTGATTGACCTTTCACTCGTGACATCCGGTGCCACCAGGCCTCCATATCTTTGATTATCTCCATTTGTTGCTTTATTGGAGTGTTCTTTGGCATCAGTTTATGATGGCTAGCCTGAAACTATCTTGTGATCAATCGTTGCGGTTCGCTAACCAGTGTGCCTTTTCTAGCGATGGTGCTAAAGGCTGGGTGTTGGTAGCGTGGGCTCTATAGTCTTTCAATTTGGTGCTCGATGTACTTTGGGGGTTTTTAATATCTTCAATCGATGATGACCAGACCCGCATGGTCTGAGACTTGATCATGTTCCCGACATCAGTTTTGTTGTCTCTTTAACTAGCCGTAGTTGATTTTCTGTCAAAACCTTAGATCGGGTTATTGTCTCTTGTTAGTTTATGTAGCAACACTTGCTAAGTTTTGGTTTTAGTTTATGAAGCCTAAATTGTTTTGCATTGTATTTTTTGTTTGAGCTTTTTCTTGTGAAATATAGATTCGTGGTATGTTTATGATGGACTTTAAGTTTTGATTTAAGTTCATGTATGTATGGATTATGTTTGCCAGTTGCGGTTGATTATAAAACCGCATGTGTTCGTTATTATTGTGACTGACTAGGATTAATACTTGTATATAGTCTAGAAGAATCTCATTCCATTTGACTATGATAACTTTGACAAAAGCCATGTTTCGGTGTGGCATTCCCCAGGTGAGTACACTTTTGTGTATTTACACCGATGTCATGCACAGAGCCTAAACCAGTTCTCGAAATGATATCTAAAGCCAATTTTATTAATTTGTCCCGCGACAACGTATGGGTAAAAATACCTAGTTAGAATTAAAGTGGTACATATGAATTAGATATCAGTTAAAGATGTTCTCTTTGATAAGAGTTAACTACATGAAAGGTCCCTATGGTTAGGTATGTTTTCACTTTTGGCCCCAAGTTTAAAAGAACATAACATAAATGGTCCCTATCATGGATGGTAGTTATCTATTTTCTATTAAGTGTCTGTAAAATATCCAAAATACCCCTAACTGATTAAAAAATATCAATTTTAATACTACCCCACACCCACCCAACCCCTTTGACTTTTTCCAAACTTCTTCCATGGTAATCTACACCAACCACCACCACCCACCACCACCATGTACCGCACCCACCACAACCACTCTTTTGCCTCAAACACCGGTCTTTGGCCTCACCACCACCGCTAACCTCTGACAACACCACTGCCGCCTCCATATCTTCTTTCTTTTTCACCTTTGTAAATCCTCACCTCCCTCCGATAGCTTCCATCTCTGCCTCATTCATGTACGTCACCTCATTCTCCTTCTTCTTCTCATCTTCTTCTTCCTCTTTATCCTAGCTTCCATCTCTGCCTCATTCATGTACGTCACCTCATTCTCCTTCTTCTTCTCATCTTCTTCTTCCTCTTTATCCCCTTTCTCAGCTACCACTGTCCGTGGAGCTCATATGCGATGGTTAACAGAGTAGATGGTGGTTTCAATGGTTGCGATGGTGGCGCTGGTTGATGGTTGTGATGGTTACAAAGTGTTGTAGTGGATGTGATGGTTGCGGTGGTTACAAGGGCTGCGGTGGTTGCGACGGGTAACTGTGGAGATGGTGGTGGTAATGAGCGGCAACAGCGACGGTAGTTAGTGTTGCTGGTCTGTGGGTTTATGAAAAGGGGAAGAAAGAATGGTTTCATGAAGGTTTCAAATTAATGGGCCCACTTTATATTTTATTTTTTTAATTGAAAAATAAGTTAAATTTCTTTTTTATTGCAGGGGTAGTTTAGGTATTTTTAAAATTTAATAGAAAAGTTAACGCCCCATCTAACTTGGGTACCAATTGTGTTACGTTTTATCAAATCTTTGGACTGACTTTGTAATATTCTAAAGCTAGGCACTGAAAGTGAAACAACCCAAAACACAGGAATCTTTCATGTAATTAACTCCTTTAATAAAGTTTATTTTTTCCCTTTAAATCCCTTTATTCAAATTACAATAAGCTTATTCCAATCACGTTTATCAAATTATATATCTATATAATTTGAAACTCTTAGCTACAAGGAAGTTTTAGCTTTTGTGTTTTAGCCGCAAAATTTTTTTGGTTTTCATATTTGGTCTTTTTTTATTTGCCTTGCCTTATGACAAGTATTGTAACACCCGGTTATTTATTTATTTTGAAGCCGACGAATGAAGAAAAAGAAATAAAGTCCAAAGTCGAGGGACCAAACTCGCCAACGAGAGAAAGTTGGGTGGGTGGAGGTATTTGAAGGGGGAGGGCAGCCCTTACCCTCTCCCCACACCCATATTTTCAGCAATAGAGAGAAAGAAGAGAGAAAAGGAAGAAAGAGAGAAAAAGGTTGGTTCGAGTAGATTCAAGCGTGCAAAATCGAAGTGTAGAGTGTTGATTCGAAGCTCTTCTCATTGTGGTCGTTTGTGTGAGTTCTAGGACCCCTCTTTTACATGTTTTCAAACGATTTTGGGGCTGGAACATATAGAAAACCCGTTTTTGTATGTGTGTGTTTGACCCATTTGTATGTGTTTGCGTGTGATGCGTTTGGAGTTTGTTTCCGGGCTTGTGTGTGCTTGAATGGTGTTGTGGTATGCATTCCTAAGGTTTAGGATGGTTGATTAGGCTTAGAATGGGTTTGGATGAGCTTGGAGGTCGAATGGCAGATTGGGTTCGGGATGAACTCCATTCTGCATCAGTTAGGGCTATGCGACCGAATGGAGGCCATACGGGAGTCATGCGACTGAGGGCCCAGTCGCATAGGTGCTCATCCGCATTAGTTTCATCCGCATGAGGTCCAGTCGTATTAGTTCCATTCGCATAGGACTCATCCGCATTGAGTCCATCCGCATGAGGTCATTCGCATGGGTGTACATTCGCTTGGGTGTCCATTCGCACGACTGGGTGTTCATCCGCATAGGTGTTCATCCGCATGGGTCCATTCGCATGATGTTCAGTCGCCTGGAGGCCATGCGACTGAAGGGTGTCCATACGCCCAAGTAGGGCTGTTGTACCCGGGGAAATGTGTAGTTTAATTACTGACTTTCGGGGGAAAGTGCAGATGTAAGTTTTGACATGGAAATTCTCGTAAGTTCATGTAAGATGACTGTTGAGACCTTAGAGGGTATGTTGGGCATGATGATGATGATGTTGCATATTTATGCATGATGTATGTTATGTATGTATGATGTTGCCCTGTATGATGTTGATGATTGTGTTTGTTGATGTTCCTGATTATGATGAATGTTTACCTTTCCTGTGGCTTTACGTGTTACGTTAATGAATGAATTGAAAGTATTATGTAACGTAAAGTGAAAGATGATGAAAAGAGGAACATGAAAGAATGCATGCATAAATAAACGAAAGTAATGAAATTCTTGCAAGCATTGGATATCGGGACACGCCAATTATAAGGTGTTAGCCCAACGGTGTGCGGGTTCGCTACCCTGGGAGGATGCACATCGGGGTCCGTCTTTGTGATCGACCATTTGTATAGAACCTCTACCGCTTACCCCGGTACTGCGGCACCATGTTTAGCTGTCTATTTATAGACTTCGGCCCAGTAGCCATATAGTTTGGGGTGTAGCACATGGTATTGGTACGGAAGATATCAAATGCGAAAGAAAAGATGTAATGATGAATGAACGAATGAAGAAGATAATAATGATATTATCTATGTGTACGTATGATGTGTGATCATGCAAAAGTAACGAACGATTTTAATGAAAGTAAAGTATGTTTTATTATAAAACTAGAACTCACTCAGCAACGCTGACTTTTTATGTGTTTCCAGTTGGCAGGTAATGTTGCTGAGGATGGCGCTGCGAGGCTACTCAGCTCTTTTGGATGACATCCATTTATATGAGGCTTTTGTGATGTAATGCAACAATGTAATTTGTAACTGTTTAACGATGTATTATTTGGAAAAAGCTTTTATAATGAAATGAAATGTCATTTTTAAATGTTTCCGCTACGATGCTTTATGAAATACAAATGTAATTATATGTTTTAGGTGCGATGAGGATCCAACTGTAAGCGTCCCGGGAACGGGGCCTTACAAGTTGGTATCAGAGCCAAAGTTTAAGTGAAATGGGTAAATTTTCAAAATAAACCTTAACTAAATTGAAAATGGGACGGAAAGGAAATGGGATGCCAATCTGAGTAGCTGCGTGCCATCAGGTATTTTCGTAATGTTAGTCGGTATTACGTGCGCATGTTATGTGGTTTATGTGTTGTATGTAGATTTAGATACTGATATAGTCAGGACAGGTAATGCTCGGGGTATGAAGAGTAAAGTAAGTGGCTAATCACAAACTGGCCATTGTTATTAGGGACTTACTATACTTGACCTGAACTGAGCTGTTCCCTTGAATGACCGTGTTGGTGTTTGAATCTTTTAATGTGTTAGAGAATCGCCGGTGGTAGATCTTCTAAAGCTTCTAGGGGTGGAGGTCGTGGTGGGCCTGGTGCTGAACCGCGACCCAAAAGAGGAAGGCCTAGAGTTGAAAAGGTGGTTCCTGAAGAACCTGAGACCCCTCATCCGGAGGCTGGGGATGAGAGTGCTAACTTGAGGGCCTCGGTAAAGGAGGTTGGTGTTGAAGAGGTGCATCAGGTCATGCAGACAATCTTACCGTCTGTGGTGACCGAAGTTATCAAAGCTGTAAAGGAAGGAGAAAGAAAGGAGAGAAACAGGTCCTCGGGGGGACGAGAGCAACCGCAGCCTGAAACGATTTTCTCTGATAATGAAGAAGAGGAAGAAGAAGAACCTGCGCCGGAAGCAGCACGAGGCTGTAACCATGGGGCGTTTATGAGATGCAAGCCCCCTACTTTCAATGGTAACAACACTGCTGCTCCTGCTCACCAGTGGGTGAGGGAAATAGAGGCTGTTCTTGATATCAGCGAGTGCCGGGAGGACCAGAAAGTGAAGTTTGCTAACCACTCGTTTGTGGACTCGGCTCTTTGTTGGTGGGACAACATTGTCCAAGCCGAGGGTAACATGGCGATAGGAAGGATGAGGTGGGAGGAGTTGAAGAAGATGGTGATTGAGGAGTTTTGTCCTCATAGGGAGATGGATAAGATTGAGAGAGAGTTCCTGCAGCTGGAGGCGGGGACCATGACACACCAACAGTACACCACCAAATTCAACGAAATGGCACGGCTGGTGCCGGATCTGGTGACGCCTCTGTCTCGAAAGATCAAGAGGTACATTCAGGGCTTGTCAGTGGATGTTTGCAGGCATATGATCGCCGCCCGGCCAAGCACGTTTAGGTCGGCGGTCGATTTGGCAGGGAGGCTATATGATGAGCGGGAGGTGGTGGTGACTGAAGCGAACAAGAAGGGTGGTGGTGATCGGAACTGGAACGGGAAAAGGTTTGGTCGGGGTGATGCCTCGACGGGTAACAAAAAGGCACGGGTGGATGCCGGTCACATCAGGAGCGGGGTCGAAGCGGTGTGGCAAGTGTGGAAGGGAACATGCGGGGGAATGTAGGCTGGGATTGAATGTGTGCTTCAAGTGTGGGAAGATGGGGCATATGGCAAGGGATTGCCGTGCGGGCAAATGTTTCAACTGTGGGGAAAGCGGACGTATGAGTAAAGACTATAAGAAGCCGAGAGCTGAGGGTTCTGGGGTGAAGAAGACGGGGAGTGAAGGATCGAGGGCGAGTTCCAGGGCATTCACCATGACACAGGAGGAGGCTAGGACGGACCCTGACGTTGTGTCTGGTACGTTTCTAGTGAACCAAACTTTAGCTTCTGTGTTATTCGATTCTGGTGCTAGTAAAAGTTTTATTTCTGCTGCTTTCTGTGCTAAGCTGCCTGTTAGTAGTAGACGTGTTGATGTGCCCTTTGATGTAGAAACTGCCATAGGTAAGTCTACCAGAATTTCTGAGAGGATAGAGGGTTGTGACGTGGAGTTAGAAGGTCACAAATTTCCGGTTAGACCATTCGTGATGACCTTAGGTGGTTTCGATTTGGTTCTTGGGATGGATTGGTTAGCGGACTACGAGGCGAACATTGTGTGTCGCAAGAAGATGATTCGGTTGACAGCGCCTGACGGGAGTTCGGTGACGGTTTATGGTGATCGGGTCACGACGATTCCGAAAGTAATTTTGATGGTGGTGGCGGGAAAGTGTATGAGGCGTGGATGTAGTGCCTACTTGGCCTATGTAAAGGATGTGGATACGCCAACACCACAACTATCCGATGTACCGGTTGTGTGTGACTTTCCAGACGTGTTCCCAGAAGACATACCAGGAGTGCCACCTGACCGTGAGAACGAGTTCCAGATTGACTTGATACCGGGTGCCCAACCTGTTGCAAAGGCACCGTATCGGTTAGCTCCGACAGAGATGAAGGAGTTAATGGAACAACTACAGGAGTTGCTCGACAAGGGGTTTATTAGGCCGAGTATCTCTCCTTGGGGTGCTCCGGTCTTATTTGTAAAGAAGAAGGATGGTAGAATGAGGATGTGTATTGACTACCGAGAGCTGAACAAGTTGACAGTGAAGAATCGATACCCGTTACCAAGGATTGATGATTTGTTTGATCAACTTCAAGGTGCCAGCTGGTCTCAAGGATAGATCTTCGGTCGGGCTACCATCAGTTGAAGGTGAAGGAGCAAGATATCCCTAAAACAGCTTTCCGCACGTGATATGGTCACTACGAGTTCCTTGTCATGTCTTTTGGTTTGACCAATGCGCCAGCTGCTTTTATGGATCTAATGAATCGAGTGTGTCGGCCGATGTTGGATAAATCAGTGATCGTGTTTATTGATGACATCCTGATTTATTCGAAGAGCAAGATGGAGCATGCTGGTCACATTCGGGAGATTCTAGAGACGTTGAGAAGGGAGAAGTTGTACGCCAAGTTCTCCAAGTGCGCGTTTTGATTGCGCGAGGTTCAATTCTTGGGTCATGTGGTGAATCTTGACGGGATTATGGTGGACCCGGCAAAGGTGGAGGCGGTTATGCAATGGAAGTCACCAAAGACGCCATCCGAGATTCGTAGCTTCTTGGGTTTGGCGGGCTACTACAGAAGATTCATCCAAGACTTTTCTAAGATCGCTTCTCCATTAACTAAGTTGACCCGAAAAGATGTGAAGTTTGTATGGGGTCAAGCTCAAGAGAAGGCGTTTGAGGAACTGAAGGCGAGGTTGACTCAAGCTCCTGTTCTGTCATTACCCGATGGAAGTGAGGATCTGGTGGTTTATTCTGATGCTTCCTACTCGGGCTTGGGGTGCGTGTTGATGCAGAGGGGAAAGGTTATAGCCTATGCATCCCGGCAGTTGAAGGTTCATGAGGTCAATTATCCCACTCATGACTTGGAGCTAGCAGCCGTGGTCTTTGCGTTAAAGATTTGGAGGCACTATCTTTACAGGACGAAGTGCACCATATTCACTGACCACAAAAGCTTGAAGTACTTCTTTGAGCAGAAGGACCTGAACATGAGGCAGAGAAGATGGTTGAAGCTCATAAAAGTCTATGATTGCGAGATCCATTACCATCCGGGCAAAGTCAACGTGGTGGCGGATGCCCTTAGCCGAAAGGAGAGACCCGAGCCGATTAGGGTGAAAGCTTATCAACTGATCATGACCTCCGATGTAATGAAGCAAGTCAAGGAGTTTGAAGATGAAGCATTGAAAGAAGATCATCTTAACTCTGAAAGAATGAGAGGTCTGGTCGCAGAGTTGGGTGAAAACACACTCAGTGCTAGAACCCGATTCGGTCGTGTGTGGATTCCTCGTTTTGGGGATCTACGCGTGAAGATCATGGATAAAGCTCACAAGACTCAATACCCCATTCATCCCAGTGCTACAATGTAACATCTTGTTTTACAGATGCAAAATAAAATATCCGAAATATAAATTTTAAATATTGTTTAACGAATAAGTTTTGGGGCAAATTACTACCGAATTAAATAACGTCTTAATTAATTTTGACGTTATTAAATCGTAATAATAATAATAATAATAATAATAATAATAATAATAATAATAATAATACATGTGCACGTGTGATGTTGAAGAATTGTTCACATATATATATTTTAAATATGGTGTATGAATCTTCATGAAGTTTTGGTTAGATAAGGATCCAAGTATTTTATATAATAAAAGTTCATTCTAAACTTCATGAGCAAGTCTATGAAGTCGGTTTCCTCTTTTATATACATACGTATGATATATATGTATATATAAGAACCAAGAGCCACCCATAGAAGAGAGAAAAAGTTTTGAAAGAAATATTTATTTGAATAAGTTCGTGTGTAATATTTCGAGTAAGAAAATATTGGACTTGCTACCGATTTTGATCACAACCATTAAAGGGTCATATTCTGCACTCAAGTTAGTGACACCAGGAGGTAAGTACACCGACCCGTAACTAATTTATGTTATACGTTTAATTACACGATGTATGTGTTATTTATTATGAGTTTGTATGAATTATGTGGAGATGAAACATGTTTAAAAACATGTGATATATGTTTATTTATTATGATAAATATGATTATGGGAGAAATGCTTTATATGATTACGGGTCCAAGTATGTGTATTGCTAGTTTAAAATGAAGTAAAATATATGTAAGGATTTCGGATGGTGAAATCCCAAGGGGTTCGGGTGTTGAACTCCACATATATAAAAAGGGGAGTTAAATATATGTAAGGATTTCGGGTGTTGAAATCCCAAGGGGTTTGGGTGTTGAACTCCACATATATACAAGAGGAGTTATTAATCCTCAAGGGTGAAAAATAAACCCATAAGGAATTTGGGCGTTGAATTCCAAAGAGGTAACGAGGATTAAATAAATAAAGAGTTTGGATGTTAAATTCCAATGAAAGAAAAAATATGTTTTTGAAAATGAAGAGGTGTACTTACTTAGCGAAAGCTAATAAAAATATGTTTTAAATGTTTTCAGGAAAAGCACCCGTAAATGGTTAAAACTTCACGGACGTGACTGGACTGACGAAAGAACCCTACTCTCGTTTAATATTTAATATAAGAAATGTTGTCGAAAAAGTTTGGAAAACGTTTATTTTCCATGTAATACTTTTATATATGTTATGAAATGATATGTCACTACGAGTGACAAATTTTGTTGTGAACTGGGACCTAAACTCTGATATAATTGATGAAAGTATTTTATAAAAGAAAAATTGGTGTGTTTCAAGTTGGTATCAGAGCACGGTTCGAGAGATTTAAGTATATAAAATAAATACTTAGACTCGAACCATAAGTGCTACTGATATGAAAACGAGAGGGTTCAGTCCAGAAACGATCCAAGGAAGCAGATAAATGGGGAGTTTGTATTGGTGCTTTTATGAAAATATATGAGAAAATATGTGTATACTGAAATTTGTATGTTTGAGGTATGATATGATAGTTGGAAAATTATAATGAGAATAATATATTGTTTTCATACCTGGCCAGTATGAAGGTAATATATCATATCATTGTGAATTTCCAAAGATCATATTGTATTGAAAACGTCAAAGAGTAAGTGTGGGGATGGGGAGTATATATGCATAAAATGATGTGTATGTGTAGTATGTTGTAAATGCATATATGGTACTTTTTGGCCTTAGATATATTGTTTGTCTTGACAATAATGTTAGGAGTATTAAGGCCTTAAATAAGTACTTGCATTATAGAAATCATTAGAATAAAAATAACGTAACTAAATAATTTATTTAGAGATATGGCGGATGAAAGAGGGGAGAATGCTATACAAGGCGAGGGAAGTCGTAACACTGAAAAGCATGTAGATGATGCTTCAGAAAGATCAGTGTATTCATCTCGTCTTAATAATAATACAACGTTTGTACCTGAGGAAATTCGTAGACAGATTGCCATTGAAGTAGGAAAGGCATTTGAAGCCAATATCCCATTTCTCCTAGCTGAAATGCAAAATTCTGTTGGAATTATGCTAGAAGAAAAATTGAAAAAGAATGAAGAAATTATAGAAAAACCTACAAATAATATGGTAGCAGCGCCAATAGCTGAAGTCGAAAAACGTCATTGCACGTATACAGACTTCATGGCTTGCAAACCTTTGCAATTTAAAGGTGAAATTGACCCTTTGGTTAGCCAAATGTGGATAACAGCCATGGAGACTATTTTCGATACGTGTCATTGCGACCCGTGCGATGAAGTGATGTTCGCCACAAATCAGTTTTGTGAAAGAGCTAAAGACTGGTGGGATATGGTGAAGAAGGAGAAAGGGAGAGAAAGAATCAGGAATATGTCTTGGGAAGAATTCAAACCAATCTTCCTAAAACATTTTAGTCCGCGTGTTGCAATTGATCGTATCACTGAGGAACTCCTTCACATGCGTCAAGGCAACGAAACAGTGGATGAAATCTTTGGCATTTTCTATGATAAAGCGAAGTTTTGTCCTTCGCTTTTCACTTCTGAAGAAATGTGGATGACTCGGTTCCATCTTATTCTTAAGACAGAAATTAGAGAATTTATTTCTCCATCAAAATGTGGAAGTCTTGAGGAGCTTCTTAATTGGGCTCGTGAGCGAGAAATGGAACTAAAAAGGCAAGCAGAAAGAGATGGAAAACGAAAGGCTGAGGCTGTGGTTCCTGCAGCACCAACAAAGAAAACAAAATTTTCAAAACCTGTCAAAGGGTTTGGCTCAATCAAAGAATCTGGTAATTGTCAATTTTGTGGGAAAAGACATCTTGGAGAATGTCGTTACAAGAACCCAATTTGTTATAAATGTGGGAAACCGGGGCATACCGCACCACAGTGTACTAGCCCTGTAAACCTATGTTATAACTGCTATAAGCCAGGGCACATGAGAAATGATTGTCCAGAGCTTAAAACAAGGTTTGCCAAAGCTGCGGAAGGATCAAGGGCCATAGAAAACATGAAACAATTGGAAGCTCCAAAACCACGAGGCAGGGCTTTTCAAATTACTGCTGAAGAAGCAAAGGTTGAACCTGATGTCGTCACAGGTACCTTTCTAGTCAATTCCCTCCCTGCACATGTTTTATTTGATTCTGGAGCTAGTAGATCCTTTGTATCTATAAAGTTTGCATGCCATAGTACTTTTGTTAAAAGTAAATTGGTACATGTGTTAGAAGTTGATATTGCTAGCGATAAAAGTTTCTCCGTATCCGAAATATGTCGAAACTGTAAAGTAAATATTCAAGGAGAGGAATACAATATCGACTTAATTCCAATAGAGTTAAGGGAATTTGATGTAATAATTGGGATGGATTGGCTGTCCCAGCATCACGCGTCGATAATTTGCAATCGAAAGATTGTTCAATTTATGTCGCCAATGGGAGAACAAATCTTTATCTACGGAGAAAGAAAGAGCAACATAATTGTATGCTCAATGGCAAAAGCTAAAAATTATATACGACATGGTCATCAAGCGTTTTTAGCCTACGTGGCTGATTAAGAAATGAAAGAGAAGAAACTTGATGAAGTCCCTGTAGTTAACGAATTCCCTGACGTGTTCCCTGATGAGCTACCGGGCGTTCCACCAACTAGGGAAATCGAATTCAAAATCGATTTAGTTCCTGGAGCTAAACCTGTTGCTAAATCGCCGTATCGATTAGCACCCAATGAGATGAAAGAATTGATGTCTCAGCTCCAAGATCTGTTGGATAAAGGTTTCATTCGCCCAAGTGTTTCACCTTGGGGTGCGCCTATATTATTCGTTAAAAAGAAGGACGGTAACATGCGTATGTGCATCGATTACTGTGAATTGAATAAATTGACCGTCAAGAATAGGTACCCTTTGCCTAGAATTGATGATCTTTTTGACCAACTACAAGGCGCTAGCTGGTTCTCAAAGATCGATTTAAGGTCAGGTTATCATCAAGTTAAGGTACGAGAAGAAGATGTACCTAAGACAGCTTTTCGTACTCGTTATGGGCACTATGAATTCGTTGTGATGCCATTTGGTCTAACTAATGCTCCAGCGGTTTTCATGGATCTTATGAATCGAGTATGTAAACCTATGCTTGATCGTTCTGTCATCGTCTTTATCGATGATATTCTCATCTATTCTCGATCCGAAGAAGATCATGCTCAGCATCTTCGTGAGGTTCTCAATGTGTTAAGAAAAGAAAAGTTATATGCAAAATTTTCTAAATGTGCATTCTGGCTTCGAGAAGTCCAATTCTTGGGTCATGTGGTGAATGTGGAGGGTATTTTGGTGGATCCCGCTAAAATAGAGACTATTATGAAATGGTCACCTCCTAGGACCCCAACTGAAGTCAGAAGCTTTCTGGGTTTAGCTGGTTATTATCGGCATTTTATTCAGGATTTCTCGAAAATAGCTTCCCCGTTGACGAAGCTAACTCGAAAGAATTCAAAATTTGAATGGAACCCAGAACAAGGAAAAGCATTCCAACTTTTGAAAGAAAAGTTAACTAAAGCTCCTGTCCTGGCATTACCGGAAGGAACTGAAGATTTCGTAGTTTACTCTGATGCCTCACGTGTCGGATTGGGTTGTGTGCTTATGCAAAGAGGGAAGGTAATAGCGTATGCTTCACGACAATTGAAGTCACATGAAGCAAATTACCCAACCCATGATCTTGAATTGGCTGCGGTCGTATTTGCGTTGAAGATCTGGAGACATTATTTGTATGGTACGAAGTGCACTATCTACACTGATCATAAAAGTCTGAAATATTTCTTTGACCAGAAGGAATTGAATATGAGGCAACGACGATGGTTAGAACTGGTCAAAGATTATGACTGTGAAATACTTTATCATCCGGGTAAAGCTAATGTTGTAGCTGATGCTTTAAGCCGGAAGGAGAATTACACTCCGATTAAAGTAAAGTCATATAAGCTGATTGTAAATTCAGACTTGTTTGATCAAATTAGAGTTGCACAAGTTGAGGCATTGAAAGAGGAAAATTTAAAGCGCGAAAGGATTATTGGTCAAGTCCATCTATTTGAGGAGAATGATAAAGGAATTAGAGTTCGTTTTGGACGAATTTGGATTCCTTGGACTTGTAAGGTCAAAACAATGATTCTTGATGAGGCACACAAATCAAAATATTCAATTCATCCAGGTTCGACCAAGATGTATAACGATTTAAAGAAAGAGTACTGGTGGCCTGGAATGAAAAGAGATATTGCTAAATATGTTGAAAAGTGCTTGACTTGTTTACAAGTCAAAGCTGAACACCAAAAGCCATACGGGAAAATGCAACCACTAGAAATTCCATTATGGAAGTGGGAGCATATTACGATGGATTTGGTGACGAAACTTCCTAAAACTGCCAAGGGATATGATGCAATATGGGTAATCGTTGATCGTTTGACAAAGAGTGCTCACTTTATACCCATTCGTTAAAACTATTCGTCTGAACGAATGGCGGAAGTGTACGTTAATGAGGTGGTCTCAAGGCATGGTGTGCCATTATCTATTGTATCAGATAGAGACACGCGTTTCACTTCTAGATTTTGGAGGAAATTTCAAGAAGGAATGGGCACCAAATTATTAATTAGCACAGCATATCACCCACAGACAGATGGGCAAAGCGAAAGAACGATTCAAACGCTCGAAGATATGTTACGTGCATGTATTATTGATTTTGGTGGCAGTTGGGACAAATATTTACCTTTAGCAGAGTTCTCTTATAATAATAGTTACCATTCGAGCATTGGAATGCCTCCGTTTGAAATGTTATATGGTAGAAAGTGCCGCACTCCTGTATGTTGGGGAGAGGTCGGTCAAAGAGAACTTGCTAATAAAGAAGTGGTGGAGGCGACGAATGAAAAGATTGATCAAATCAGAGCACATTTAAAGGCGGCTCAAGATCGACAAAAGTCATATGCTGATAAACGTAGACGACCAATTGAATTTCAAGTGGGAGACTATGTTATGTTGAAAGTCTCTCCCTGGAAAGGTGTAATTCGTTTCCGTAAACGTGGAAAGTTAAGCCCACGGTTTATTGGCCCGTTTAAAATTATTGCTCGTGTAGGGCAAGTGGCGTATCGTCTAGAATTACCTGACGAATTAAACGGAATCCATAACACATTTCATGTGTCATATTTACGAAAATGTTTGGCTGATGAAACGACATATGTGTCGTTGAATGAAATAGAAGTGGATGAAAGACTTAACTACATAGAAAAGCCAGTGGCGATTCTTGATTATAAAGTTAAGCAATTACGAAATAAAGAAATAAGTCAAGTGAAAGTGCAATGGAAGCATCGGCGTGGTTCTGATACCACATGGGAAGCCGAGGATGAAATGAGAAAATATTACCCCGAATTATTTGAGGTATAAATAGGTTTCGGGGACGAAACCTAAATAAGTGGGGGAGAGTTGTAACATCTTGTTTTACAGATGCAAAATAAAATATCCGAAATATAAATTTTAAATATTGTTTAACGAATAAGTTTTGGGGCAAATTACTACCGAATTAAATAACGTCTTAATTAATTTTGACGTTATTAAATCGTAATAATAATAATAATAATAATAATAATAATAATAATAATAATAATAATAATAATAATAATAATAATAATAATAATAATACATGTGCACGTGTGATGTTGAAGAATTGTTCACAATATATATATTTTAAATATGGTGTATGAATCTTCATGAAGTTTTGATAGATAAGGATCCAAGTATTTTATATAATAAAAGTTCATTCTAAACTTCATGAGCAAGTCTATGAAGTCGGTTTCCT
Organism: Flaveria ramosissima; assembly: GCA_025215565.1. Taxonomy (NCBI): domain Eukaryota; kingdom Viridiplantae; phylum Streptophyta; class Magnoliopsida; order Asterales; family Asteraceae; genus Flaveria; species Flaveria ramosissima. Next base: position 39,629,089 of record CM046045.1, on the reverse strand, counting down.
CTTTTATATACATACGTATGATATATATGTATATATAAGAACCAAGAGCCACCCATAGAAGAGAGAAAAAGTTTAGAAAGAAATATTTATTTGAGTAAGTTCGTGTGTAATATTTCGAGTAAGAAAATATTGGACTTGCTACCGATTTTGATCACAACAATTAAAGGGTCATATTCTGCACTCAAGTTAGTGACACCAGGAGGTAAGTACACCGACCCGTAACTAATTTATGTTATACGTTTAATTACACGATGTATGTGTTATTTATTATGAGTTTGTATGAATTATGTGGAGATGAAACATGTTTAAAAACATGTGATATATGTTTATTTATTATGATAAATATGATTATGGGAGAAATGCTTTATATGATTACGGGTCCAAGTATGTGTATTGCTAGTTTAAAATGAAGTAAAATATATGTAAGGATTTCGGATGGTGAAATCCCAAGGGGTTCGGGTGTTGAACTCCACATATATAAAAAGGGGAGTTAAATATATGTAAGGATTTCGGGTGTTGAAATCCCAAGGGGTTTGGGTGTTGAACTCCACATATATACAAGAGGAGTTATTAATCCTCAAGGGTGAAAAATAAACCCATAAGGAATTTGGGCGTTGAATTCCAAAGAGGTAACGAGGATTAAATAAATAAAGAGTTTGGATGTTAAATTCCAATGAAAGAAAAAATATGTTTTTGAAAATGAAGAGGTGTACTTACTTAGCGAAAGCTAATAAAAATATGTTTTAAATGTTTTCAGGAAAAGCACCCGTAAATGGTTAAAACTTCACGGACGTGACTGGACTGACGAAAGAACCCTACTCTCGTTTAATATTTAATATAAGAAATGTTGTCGAAAAAGTTTGGAAAACGTTTATTTTCCATGTAATACTTTTATATATGTTATGAAATGATATGTCACTACGAGTGACAAATTTTGTTGTGAACTGGGACCTAAACTCTGATATAATTGATGAAAGTATATTTTAAAAGAAAAACTGGTGTGTTTCATACAAATATGTACCAAGACATGAAGAAAGATTATTGGTGGTCGGGTATGAAGCGTGACGTAGTGGAGTATGTGAGTAAGTGCCTTACTTGTTTGCAAGTGAAGGCTGAGCATCAGAAGCCGTATGGGAAGATCCAACCTTTGGATATACCGAATGGAAGTGGGAGCACATCACCATGGATTTCATTACAAAGCTGCCGCGTACCCCGAAAGGGTATGATGCCATATGGGTGATAGTTGACCGTTTAACGAAGAGTGCTCACTTTCTACCGATCCGCGAGACATATTCATCTGAGAGGTTGGCTGATCTGTTCATCAAGAAAATTGTAACTCGTCATGGTGTGCCGGTCTCTATTGTGTCTGATCGTGACACCCGGTTTACATCTAAATTTTGGAAGAAATTCCATGACGCTATGGGGACGATGTTACATATTAGCACGGTTTATCATCCTCAGACTGATGGTCAGTCAGAAAGGACCATTCAGACATTGGAGGACATGCTTCGGGCATGTGTTATCGATTTTGGAGGAAGTTGGGATGACCACTTACCGTTAGCTGAATTCTCGTACAACAACAGTTATCATGCCAACATTGGTATGCCCCCATATGAGATGCTATACGGTAGGAGATGCAGAACACCCGTTTGTTGGGGTGATATTGGTCAGAAGGAGTTAAGGAGCGTCGAGGTGATCGAGGATACAACTGAGAAGCTTGAAAAGATCAAAGCCTTCATGAAGGCAGCCAAAGATAGACAGAAGTCGTATGCTGATACACGACGCAGACCGATTGAGTTCCAGGTGGGTGACCGGGTTATGTTGAAGGTCTCACCTTGGAAGGGTATCATTCGTTTCCGAAAGCGGGGCAAGTTGAGCCCGAGGTACATAGGCCCTTTCCGAATCATTGCTCGAGTAGGAGAGGTGGCCTATAGACTGGAGTTACCGGATGAGTTAAGTGGAATTCACCCGACATTCCATGTATCTCATCTAAGGAAGTGCTTGACAGATAAAGATATGATTGTTCCACTGGAAGATATCAAAGTAGACGAACGACTCAATTATGTGGAGCAACCAGTGGCAATCATCGATCGAAAAGAGAAGAGGCTGAGGAATAAAACGGTTCCTCTTGTGCGTGTACAGTGGAAGCACAGGAAAGGATCCGAGTCAACGTGGGAGACTGAAGAAGAGATGAGGCAACATTACCCACGTTTGTTTGAGGAATAACAGGTTTCGGGGACGAAACCTATTTATGGGGGTGGACTTGTAACACCCGGTTATTTATTTATTTTGAAGCCGACGAATGAAGAAAAAGAAATAAAGTCCAAAGTCGAGGGACCAAACTCGCCAACGAGAGAAAGTTGGGTGGGTGGAGGTATTTGAAGGGGGAGGGCATCCCTTACCCTCTCCCCACACCCATATTTTTAGCAATAGAGAGAAAGAAGAGAGAAAAAGAAAGAAAGAGAGAAAAAGGTTGGTTCGAGTAGATTCAAGCGTGCAAAATCGAAGTGTAGAGTGTTGATTCGAAGCTCTTCTCGTTGTGGTCGTTTGTGTGAGTTCTAGGACCCCTCTTTTACATGTTTTCAAACGATTTTGGGGCTGGAACATATAGAAAACCCGTTTTTGTATGTGTGTGTTTGACCCATTTGTATGTGTTTGCGTGTGATGCGTTTGGAGTTTGTTTCTGGGCTTGTGTGTGCTTGAATGGTGTTGTGGTATGCATTCCTAAGGTTTAGGATGGTTGATTTAGGCTTAGAATGGGTTTGGATGAGCTTGGAGGTCGAAAATGGCAGATTGGGTTCGGGATGAACTCCATTCTGCATCAGTTAGGGCTATGCGACCGAATGGAGGCCATACGGCCGAATGAGGTGCGATTGAGGTTCATTCGCACGATTGAAGTTCTTTCGCACGATTGAGGAATTCATTCGTACGATTGGGGGCCAGTCGCATGGGGAGTCATGCGACTGAGGGCCCAGTCGCATAGGTGCTCATCCGCATTAGTTTCATCCGCATGAGGTCCAGTCGCATTAGTTCCATTCGCATAGGACTCATCCGCATTGAGTCCATCCGCATGAGGTCATTCGCATGGGTGTACATTCGCTTGGGTGTCCATCCACATGAGGTCCATTCGCACGACTGGGTGTTCATCCGCATAGGTGTTCATCCGCATGGGTCCATTCGCATGATGTTCAGTCGCCTGGAGGCCATGCGACTGAAGGGTGTCCATACGCCCAAGTAGGGCTGTTGTATCCGGGGAAATGTGTAGTTTAATTACTGACTTTCAGGGGAAAGTGCAGATGTAAGTTTTGACATGGAAATTCCCGTAAGTTCATGTAAGATGACTATTGAGACCTTAGAGGGTATGTTGGACATGATGATGATGATGTTGCATATTTATGCATGATGTATGTTATGTATGTATGATGTTGCCCTGTATGATGTTGATGATTGTGTTTGTTGATGTTCCTGATTATGATGAATGTTTACCTTTCCTGTGGCTTTACGTGTTACGTTAATGAATGAATTGAAAGTATTATGTAACGTAAAGTGAAAGATGATGAAAAGAGGAACATGAAAGAATGCATGCATAAATAAACGAAAGTAATGAAAGTCTTGCAAGCATTGGATATCGGGACACGCCAATTATAAGGTGTTAGCCCAACGGTGTGCGGGTTCGCTACCCCGGGAGGATGCACATCGGGGTCCGTCTTTGTGATCGACCATTTGTATAGAACCTCTACCGCTTACCCTGGTACTGTGGCACCATGTTTAGCTGTCTATTTATAGACTTCAGCCCAGTAGCCATATAGTTTGGGGTGTAGCACATGGTATTGGTACGGAAGATATCAAATGCGAAAGAAAAGATGTAATGATGAATGAACGAATGAAGAAGATAATAATGATATTATCTATGTGTACGTATGATGTGTGATCATGCAAAAGTAACGAACGGTTTTAATGAAAGTAAAGTATGTTTTATTATAAAACTAGAACTCATTCAGCAACGCTGACTTTTTATGTGTTTCCAGTTGGCAGGTAATGTTGCTGAGGATGGCGCTGCGAGGCTACTCAGCTCTTTTGGATGACATCCATTTATATGAGGCTTTTGTGATGTAATGCAACAATGTAATTTGTAACTGGTTAATGATGTATTATTTGGCAAAAGCTTTTATAATGAAATGAAAGTCATTTTTAAATGTTTCCGTTGCGATGATTTATGAAATACAAATGTAATTATATGTTTTAGGTGCGATGAGGATCCAACTGTAAGCGTCCCGGGAACGGGGCCTTACAAGTATTTAGGTTTATATAAAAAGTGAATGTATTAATTAAAAATTGTTCAATTACCTATTTACTCTTAGCTACAAGGAAGTTTTAGCTTTTGTGTTTTAGCCACAAAAACTTTTTGCTTTTCATATTTGGTCTTTTTTTATTTGCTTTGTCTTATGACAAGTATTTAGGTTTATATAAAAAGTGAATGTATTAATTAAAAGTTGTTTTAATTACCTATTTATTTAATTTCCGTCATAAAAGACAAGTGGATGAAACGAGCATAAATTATCATATATAAATATTAGTGTGCGTTAATGATTTATTATTTTTTGATCCACCAAGTTATTCGATGTATTCGGGTTTTAAATCGTAGTGATAGTCGTTAAGATATTTTTTTTTGTATTCTAGCTTTTATATTTAAGTTTGTGATGTAATTATCCGCGCAATGCGCGTGGAGATATTTCTATTTGTACACTAATACCAGTTTCCATTTACGTAATTAGGATGAACATTATCAGTTTACACCATCTAAAAACAACGGTGACCAACAAAATCACAAACCATATGAGCAATGTTGAGGACGACGGTTTCCCGTTTCACGGCGACGTCGCCGGCGACATTACCGCCGCCGTTATCACGGTGGTCCATCACTCATCACACACCTTTCATCAATGTCCTTCCACCATCAACCCCCTATAACCCTCATCGTTCCCACATCTTCTTTTGTTCCGACTCAAACAATACATCCACCATCGATTACACTCAAGAACCCTCATCAAAACAAGTAAGCTAATTTCATCACAAGTTTCTGTAATTCTGTCAATCTTAAACGAATTCATCGTGCTGTAAAACCCTAATATGAAAAGAGTAATTGATTTGGGGATAATTTCACGTTTTAGGGCAGTTTGAAGTCTGGATTGTACCTTGTTGGAACTCCAATTGGAAACCTAGAGGATATTACCTTAAGGTAGTAGTAACAACTAACAAATCATCTGTTAGAAATCGATTGATTTGATTTCTGATATGGTTTTATAACTGCAGAGCTCTGCGTGTTTTGAAATCAGCTGATGTGATACTTGCAGAGGATACGAGACACTCGGGGAAATTGCTTCAGCATTACAGCATCAAAACTCCCCTTGTAAGTTCATCTACTTGTTTATAAAATTCAAGATGTGTTCATGTTTTATGGTATTTCTGATTTTATGCATTAGTTTTATAGCTGAGCTATCATAAGTTCAATGAGGCGCAAAGAGAGCAGTCGATATTGAAGAGGTTGATTCAGGGTGAGATTGTAGCACTCATCAGTGATGCGGGGACCCCGGGCATCAGTGATCCTGGATCCGAGCTGGTGTGTATATGGTTCTGCGTGTACTTTGCTTGCAGTGTTTGAATTTGTATTTTGAACGCGATAATGTGAGCTTACAGTCAGAATCAAATCATTAGCCGTAAGATTTATGCGTGTATGTGATAATGTAGGCAAAGCTGTGTGTGGAGGCAAATGTATCTGTCATACCGATTCCAGGACCTTGTGCATTTGTGGCTGCGCTTTCTGCCTCTGGTTTGTCGACAACTGAGTTTTCGTTTGGTAATTTCACTTCAAAATCAGGCTTAAATTATCTAGCTTTTGTGTTTCTGCAACTACTGCTCCGGTTTTACTAACATTACATTATTTATATAGTTGGGTTTCTTCCCAAGAATGCAAGTGCAAGAAGAGAGAGACTGATGGTTTCTGCAAATGAAGCAGCCACACAGATATTCTATGTTCCCCCACATAAGCTTTCACAGTTTCTTGAAGAGTCTTCGGACGTTTTTGGTGAATTTAGGTAGAATTTAGTTCATTTTAATGTTTGTTGCTATTAACTTGTGATTAATTCTTAATTCCTAGTATTTTAGCAATTAGAAGGTTCTGATTTTTCTTTCTTCAAATTGCAGACGATGTGTGATGGCACGAGAGCTCACCAAAATGCATGAAGAGGTGAGTTTATCTGAGTCTTTTTTTTCCATAATGATTGTGTTTGTTTGTTTTCAGAAATAAAAATGAATTCACGTGTGGAGTTAAGATGTTTTGATATTGTTTGTACAATTTGATGAATTTTGACATAAAAGATTATTGTTTCTTGAATGTGGGCAAATTTTAACCTGTTGGCTTATGAAAAGGTCATTTTGGGTTGTGTTAGATCTCAAATGGGTCTAATCACTATTGAGTCCAACAAAAGAAATTTTAGCTAAGTGGTGAACATGTCAAATGCGTAGAACAGGGTTTAAAATCGCCAAAAGACAAGTTTAATATATACAAACTGCTAAACCATTTTATTCAACGATTGTGGAATATTGTAATGATATTCTTTTATATTATAATAATCTTTAGTTATTTATACATTTTTGGAAAGTATTTGCGGGTCAACCCATCTTGACACCACGCACTTCAACTTGTAGTACACTGACCCATGTTGACTCGAACCTGTTTGTATGCTTTACTCAACCCACCTCACCCGTCGATCATGCATATCTTTATACTTGTTGTGAAGGGACAACCAAAATGGGCTTATTATGGCTAATATATATACACATTTAAATAGTTTTGGCGGGGGACTCTAGGGGAAGCGAAGTCAGCATTCGCAGAGCGACAACCAAAAGGAGAAATCACATTTTTGATCGAAGGCAAGCCGATTGGTGAAGTAGAATCGCCATCAGAGACTCAACTGGAGAATGAATTGGGAGCATTAATTTCCAATGGGCATAGCCTTTCTACAGTAATGTCATTCTATTTATATTTACTTTAAAAAATGAAAAATTAACCGGTTCTTGAATCATTGTTGAATTGTGAAACTTGTGTTTTCAGGCCGTGAAATTGGTGGCTGCAGGATCGTCGATGAAGAGAAAGACAATTTACGCTCTGGCGTTAAGAAAATTTGGAAAACAAGATGATGGATTAAATGATGTAGAATCTTAGTTTATGCATTTGGTCTTATTAGGTTTTTTACATGTTAATTGTAGTTTCAGTGAGTAGAAGTTGTGGTTTTACACAAAACTAGGCTTTGTTTTCATTAAGATACAAAATATGTAGAATGAAAGAAGTTTAACTATTAAAATTTTTGCGTAACATGTGTGTTGGGTAAATCTTTTTTAAGTTTTGTATGCATTTTTCATAAAATGGACCTAATTATAGTGGAACTTTTAAGAAAGTACACATTATTGTTTAACTAAAACGTTTAAATCAACTTCGATGGTGATCATGAACAATTTCCATCAATTAGTGATGGTCATAACATAACTTTTACACAAAACACCACTCTATGTAAAATTTTGTCAAAACTCAGTAAGAAGTCATATAACTTAGTTTTAATAAGCCACATAACTAGAATCAACTTATTTTAACAAGTTCTAACGCTGATATGTGATGACTTTAAGCTTGTAGATGCCTTAAACACTATCAAGTCCTAAAAAGTAAACGTGGGCTTTGAAAATTAAAACTAACTTAAGGCTTCTAAAACTAGAAAGTAACTGTAAAAACTAATAAGTTTACACAAATTTAAATTCTTGCTTCCAATCACTTAGGTAAGGTAATACGTGAGTGTACTTCCTTTATATTCACCTTAATCTTTGCTCAAATCCCCTTCCTTATTGGCCATTGCAAACAAAATAAGACTTGAAATTTTCTTAACTATTCACTTTGTTACAAAGTGAACGTTATTAGTAGATTCTCCAATTGTTAAGTCTATATGACAAATATGTCAACTACAATTATATATAAGCAAATGCTTGTATGCATAACAAATTTCTCAACTTTTGACATTCACCAATGAATAATATAGTTTTGCACGAGTAATTAAAACGTCTTTGTCAATAGTAACCTAAAATTACTACTAGTTTTATGCCTTTTGACTCTATAGATATATTTTTTTGAACGACAAATGTACGACCCTGCTTCATAAGATAAGTGCTATCTTAAATGTGCCTATGTATTCGTGTTCCAGCCGGGACCACACCCCCAACCCTCTCAAAAGGAAACTTATTATTGAGAAAACCCTATGGCTCAAATCTAAGTATATTGTTTAGAGTAAGACTTGAACCCATAACCTCCCTCATATTTACATGTCATGGGTAGCTTACCTTAAACAGTTGTATTAAGTATCATTGGTAACTCTATAGATATTTAAGGTTAATTTAAAAACTAATTTTAAACCCTACAAATATGTAAGGGAATTTTTAAAGTAATTAAGGCCAACACTAGGTGTCCCGGATGGGCGAGCACTTACTGCTCAAATATTGCGGGGGAGGAGAGAGCCAAATTTTAAGTTTTATGAGTGTTTCAATTAAGTTACTCATATATTTTACAAATTTTCTAGAACATAATTCACATATATTTTTAAATAATTTTGTTTTTTTATAAATGTTGTTAAAATTTTCAATATTCCACTTTTGTAAAAAATATTTTGCAATTTATGAATGACCTAAAGAGATGTCAAACTTACTATTTAGGTTAAAAATACATGATTAGAACATCAAAGTAAACTTTAGTAACCTAACCAAAAATTATAAAATGATATAATTAAAATAATTTTAAAACTTGATTACTATTTTACAAAGTTATCTCTTTAACTTAATAGTAATTAGATTTATTGAAGGCTCGCTAAATTAATAAACACTTTAAACTCATTAACATGTTCTAGATGGAGTCTGATTAACCCAATTAAATTAAAATAAAATTAAAAAAATCTTATTTTATTTAGTTTTGTATCAACCATTTATATAATACTAATTACTAACTTTGGTATGCTTAGTGAGTTGTATTATTTGTTTAGTGAGTTGTACATAACTTCGTTTTTTTACTTAAATTTTAACTTTTTTTTTAATTTTAACCAACTATTTATATATATATATATATATATATATATATATATATATATATATATATATATATATATATATATATATATATATATATATATATATATATATATATATATATATATATATATATATATATTGCAATTTAACCCTAATACTTTTTTATTTTCATTTTTGATCCCCCATACTTTTCATATTATACAATTTTTTTGTTTTATGTTTCCGTCTAATTTTACGAGTAACACACCGCAACACGTGTGTGTGATTCCAACATTTTTACCCTATTTTTTCCAGTTTAACGACCATGTCGCAACGCGCTGGTTCTAGATTGACTTATTGTTTTATATGTTTTGTGTTTTGCTTACGTGGTTCAACGTTTTTACGCTTACTTTTCGTTTGGATTTATTCTCTTTTTTTTTATTTTCTACGAGCTTTTTTGGTGTTGGTGGTCACTTGCGGTTGTGTGCCATTAGTTACACTTGACACAGTTTTACGTCCACCGCTGCAACACATGTGGCTTAATACTAGTTTTAATCCAATTAACAATTAATTACAGTGAATCATCTCAAGGGCGGAGCATTGTGAAGATCGGGGGGGGGGGGGGGGGGGTTGCGCTGCCCCTTTTTTTTCGTCGGTAGTGTTAAATTTTAGTCCGTTAGTTTAAACTTTTGACATGGTAGTTTAAATTTTTATATAAATATAAGTTCGCTTCCCTAAAAAAAATTAATTTCACCCCGCCCTCTTACGAAGATGTTCAAACTTCAAACTCCGCAACCATCAATTTGTCCTCATCAATATAACACCATGTCCCAGCGTTCCTTGCAGTTGCATGCCACATGTCACCCTCGTCCATGCCCTATTAGTCTATTACCATACCAGATATGTTTTATTGTTTTGGTTTTAATGCTTTTCATTATTTCAGTCTTATTGTTTTTCTTCTGATTTCAATATAACTATTTTGGTTTCAATTTACCCAGTTATTTATGAGCATTGAGCAACATTTAGGAGTATCTTGTTTCAATATATAAATGTTTATGTAGTAATTAGCATGTTTAATTGTTTATGCAATTATCTATACTAATAAATCTATACTAATAAATAATTATAACTTATGACACGTGTCAACATCACATTTAATTACAAAAATGTTTTCTCGCCCAGATCTTCTATGATCTATTAAACTAAATAAATGGTAATTATCAAATTAACCATTTAATCACTTAACATTACTAATATGACCTTTGACTTTAAAATTTCTTCCAAATAAATCTCATATATGGTTGCAAAAATATCTCAACAATCAGAATCAAAATCTAAATTTAGAAAAACTCAAGGTTTATATTTAAATGATTCAATCAATCAAAATATGATAACACACCTTTTATATTTTTATTTTTTATTATAGTATTGCATTTAACATTTTTATCAAAATCTGAATTAAAATCTTTGTAAATAATATTTATTCGTTAGCTTAAACAAAAAATATAATACATAGTTTTCTTTATAACTCTTATCTAAATGATATGATGTAAATGTTATTTAAAACAGAGTTTTTTTTAAACAAAGTGTGTTTTTAAACTTTTTATATATTAATTTAATGGTCAGGTTGTGATTGTTATAATACTAAATTCATCATATGTCATGGTATTGTATAGTTGTATGTATAAGTGTATAGTGTGAGATAAAACTTTTGCCTATTTGTGTTTTTACTTAAAACATGAGTTTGTTAGACATGGATGTAAATTATTAAGAGCTTACAATTTTTTTTCTTTGTTTGTTTGTAGTTCTAATATATTTTTCCCTTGAACATTATAAAATTATATAATTTATATTGTAAAATCCCGTGTAATACACGGGACTATAACCTAGTTGTTTACATATTTAATTGTTAATTTTTTTAATTAGCTTGGTTGCTTGAAACTTATTTGATTAGGTTATTGTTTTGATTTTCAAAAATTATGCCTCCCAAACAACTATATGACAATCAAAAACATAAATAGAAAAATAGATGGCAATTTATTTAAGTTACACGTTTTGGGCTCCAAGTAGATTTATCCAAAGAAAACCTCAAGCTCTTTATCAGAAAACCTCAAACTACTTTTCAAAATCAAATATTAAAGTTTTAAGAGGTCTAATTTTACTTGTTGCACATACATTGAAATCCACATACCAACCCTGGTTATAAGCTTCAGCTTCCAACTTCGGTAGCAACTAATTTGCCAACATTAATACACAATCGCAAATAATTCTTTTCACAAGTCTTCTTTTTTCTTTTATATTAACCATTAAATGTTATTCTTTTCATGTATTCACTAGTTTAGAGGTGTAAAAAAAAACCGCTTCGTGAAAAAAAAACCGGCTAGTAAAACCGGTCCAGTTAAAAAAACCGATTTGGCTAAAACCAGTTCCGGCCAGATTTGAACATTCTGTTTGTATACAGATTTGGTAGACCGACACCCAAAACCGGTTCAAATAAAAAGATCGATTAAACCGAAAAAAAACCGGTTAGGAAAATAGTTCCAAATCCATCCAAACCGGTTTGAGGGGTTCGAGTATTTAGTTAGAAAAACCGGTTTAAAAACCAAACCAGTTTGATCACAAAACAAAAAAACCGGTCCAGTTAAAAAACTGAAAAAAAAAATCGGTTTGTACACCTCTACACTAGTTATTATTTTCTTTTACATTTAATATTGAGTGACCCTATCTAAATATTTATATCGATGAATACCCTAATTTAATACGTACATCTTGTATTCTTGTTATCCCATCCCTTAAATAACAACTAATTTCATATATAAAGTCTCTTAAAAAACAAATCAAACCCTTTTACAAGTCAAACAAAAATACATTTCCCTAAACAAATATATGAAATGTGTTTGGTAGAAATGGCAATTAAATTATAAACCAAAATTAAAAATAAGAGCCACAAACTGCAAGCAACAACTACTTGCAACAACAATAAAAGAATGCTTTAATTGAATATTGAATACAAACAAGTAGTAGAAGAAGATTAGTTTAGGTCCACCAACTGGTGGTTAGAATTAGGGTTCCACAATCCCCAATTTCAAGCAATCATTTCTTAGCTACTGTTAATCAAATCACTCAATTTAAGCAACACCCATTTCCATTCCAAATGTCTCTCCAATTACCCCCAATTCTTTTCATCCAATCATTTCATATTTGAATCGTAATTCCGATTTTATTTCAATTTCAATTCCAATTTCAATTTCAGCTCGAGATGGTAGGTTTGCGTCTTTCATAATCAATAATCAATAATTTTATTGTTTATGTTTTTATTTTATTTAAATAATGAGGTGGGTGTTTCTTCAACCGTGAATATACTTGGGATTAATTATAGATGATATCCAATTATTGAAAACTTCATTCATTGTTTTCTGGAGATGGTCATTGTTCAATGATTAGATGGGTTGGTAAATTTGTTTTTTTATTAATATTTTAATACTATTTTTATAATATAATATTATGAGGAATATATATACATATACACACACATATTCTTGTTCATATCCATTTTTGTCTCCTATTTAGGAAGAATTTCTTTCTGCTACTTTGGTTCTGTCTTCATACATGCTGCAGATCACAGGTATAACTTTTTACTAAGGAATCTTGCAGACCCATCATCTTAAATCATCAAAGTTTGCAACTTTTTATGTTGGTAAATTAATTTGTTCATAAATATATTGAAATCTTTGTTAAAAGACATGTTATTGGTCAGAAATTATGTTCTTTTTTGCAAAAAGAAAGGTGAAACTAACCTTTGATTTGAGTAACTGTGTGTAGGATGGATGATCAAAAGGTTTTATTTATTTATTTATTTACATATTTTAACAAAAAGTTACAACTTTTGGTTATTTTCTTGTTAATTTAGGTATTACCACCAGCCATTGAGGGGATCATTCACCAGCAATTGAAGTTTTGAGTGATAGTGACTGATTTCTTGAAAATAAAGATGGCTACTTATTATTCTACTTCAACAAATCATCAAAGAGATGTGTTTCCAAGTTCATACCTTTCTAACCAACAACAACAAATTGATTCATACCAACAATCACCTTGTCCTCCCATTGATATTATGTACCCAAACGATAGCGCGACCGACCCCTCTTTCTTGGATCTTTTGTCGGGTCAAACGCAGTCAAACCCTCGAAATCTTTCGAGTGTTGATCAGAATCATCAAGAGTTGTCTTTAAGTCTTGGAATGCAAATAACTTCTTCAATGGATATGCAGCCTTATCAATATAGTTACTTGAGTCCCCATATTCAAGATTCAAGTGATCATGGCTCGCGAGGAAATAAGCTCGAAAACGTTGACCTTTTGTCGTTTGACCGCCCGATGAACAATGTTCAATGCTCAGTTTCGGGTGCGTATCAAATCCCAACCGGGGTTGTACCGAGAATCTACAATTCGAGGTATTTGAAACCGGCACATGAATTGCTAGAAGAAGTAGCTAACATTCATGAAGCTATGAGGCAACTAAAGATGAATAAACGCAACAATCTTTATAAGTCTGATGAAAACTACTCACGAGTCGAGCTCCAGCCCACCCCTCTCGAGTCTACAACAAGTTCATCCGCTGATCAACTTTCGGCGTCCGAGAAAAACGAGCTTCAAAACAAGCTCACAAAACTATTTTCTTTGTTAGATGAGGTAGACTCTTTGATCCCTAAGAATTCATATATGTTCCTAGTACTTTTAACAATTAACATTACCAAGTTTCTTGAAACTATGTTAAGTCTTTATAAATATTATTATTTCGTAGGAAAATGTTACATTTAAATATAGATCTATAGATATATTAACCATTGAATTTTTATCTATACTATCTTCAACTTTAAACTAGAAAAAACACGATTTAACGTAACATAATCAGTTTCAAAATACACATCCAAACACGCGAATCATCCTTTTGATCGAGTCAAATCTTAAATTCACTAGAAACATATGAAACAATAGTCGTTTTATGTTGTAGGTCGATAGAAGATACCGCGAATACTGCCAACAACTGAGGATCGTCGAGGGATCATTAGACATGGTGACGGGTTGTGGGGTCGCGAGATCATACACAGCACTTGCTCATCAAACAATATCCCGACACTTTCGCTGCTTGAGGGATGCGATAAATGGTCAAATTCAAGTGACACGACAACAACTTGGCGAGCAAGATGATTCCTCGGACCGAGTTTTACCTCGACTTCGTAACGTGGAAAGGCAGCTTAGGCAACAACGAACGTTAAATCCACTTGGCGTTGTGCGTCATTCGTGGAGACCACAAAGGGGGCTGCCTGAAGGCTCGGTTTCGATCCTTCGTGCTTGGCTTTTTGAGCATTTTCTTAACCCGTATGCTTTCTCTAATATCTGAATCTACGTTTACATATAATTTTACGTTGTTAAAGGGTGTTTATTATTCGAATTGGACTGAAAAGCCTGAAATTCATACCAAGTCTCATTTTAAGAAAACCAATTCGACTAATTTGAAAATTCGATTCGATGAACACCCCTGTAGTGTACAGGTTATGTTAAAAAAAAGATGTATTCAGGTAACCTCCTAATATATATAGGGATGGATGTACCAAAGAAATATATTAACAAAAAGAAGTGAAACATTTTTAAACAATCAAGAGTGTCGAAACTATTACATGATGTATGAGAGGTTAGGTTAATACACGTTACATAAATCTCAATTTTGATAAGTAAATGGGTCAAAACTATAGCATGATAACATGAATAATGGATTTCCATATCCTTAATTTGTAACTCACATAAACTAATGTAACTATTATATTCTGTAGTTACCCGAAAGATTCGGAGAAGATCATGCTAGCAAGACAAACGGGTCTCACTAGAAGTCAGGTATGTTAATAATCGAGTTACAATATATTCTTCATGTACATATTGTTGTTTAACTTGTTGTAAATGGAGTAATTTTATGTGCCTATCAGATTGCAAACTGGTTTATAAACGCGCGTGTGCGCCTTTGGAAACCAATGGTTGAAGACATGTACAAAGAAGAGTTTGGTGATGACGAGGTGAACTGTAAATCTTCACCCGAAGAACAAGGTCGAAAAGCAGCAATAGGCCAGTCATCTTCTTCGGAAGACAAACCGAAAGAGTTGCAGAAAAACCCAAATCTTGAATACGAAAATGATATGGAAGTGAATGGATACATGGGACAAAGGCATATCGATCTAGCGGACCAATATCGGTTTGATGATCCCCAGTTGTTACCTGATTTCGTCATGTAACAAAAACCAGTACGCGAAATGTACATGAACACGAACACAACACGAGTTGGTGGATTCGGGTGTGTTTTGGTCCAAAAATATAGATTTCTTTTTGTTTGGAGGATAGCTTCTATGTAAAGATTATATACCATACAATTTTATAATATGTAATAAAGCAACAATTTGTTATATTTTTTGATTTGTTGGGCAAATGTTTTCTTGTAAACAAAGAATACAAGAGTGATTTGTTCTTTGAATCTCATTAATTTTATTTAGTTAATTTGTTATATGTATGAAACCTTATATAATTTTAAGGGGAATAACAATTATCAGTAAAGATGTAAATTAACAAAATATGTGAGGTGCATGTACTGATGTATGTAACTTGTGTTTGCATGTAATTTCCGACTTTGTGACACCGTTCTTAAGCATTATAAATTTTTGTTTCCAAAACGTTATTACTTTTTTTCAGCAAGAGAGTGGTCTTCGACACTCAACAAATTTGGTCTACAAGAATCACAGGGTAGTTTTGGATCCATAAGAAACCATTTTTATGGCGCCTGGGTGAACTCGAGCATTAGGGTGGCCGGTGAGGATTTTGGAACTTGAAAGCTTGGTTTCGACGATTGCGTGTTATTATTCATCTTGAGGTTTTTGACAAATTGGATTTAAAAAAGATTACGTCAAAACGTTAATAAAAACAAACACATACTAATAGTAAATTTAAATTTTATAAACCACCACACTTAAAGTTGTAAAGAAGGGAAAAACATACTATAAAAGAATTGAAACTTTAAAATTGTTTTGATGACTTCTACATTTGTCATTCAATAATTTATATATTATTATGCATAATTGCGTTTTAAATGAAATTAACACTGAGATATAGACAAAAATAAAAAAGTAGCAAAAGTATATTTTAAAATTTTATAAAACATCATTTTTTAAAGGTTATAAAAGAAAAATTAAAAATAATAATATAAAAAAAGAATGAAAAGAAAAAAGGAAGTGAAAATACAAATGACAAGTGATGTTTGGTGGTGAAACTATTCATAGCTCACCTTTTGTAAAGACGGGTGAATCTACCTTATTGTGATGGAGGTGTTAGAAATTTCTTAAGCTCTGGGGCTGTTTGACAACATCTGAATGATTAAGTGCTGAACCAATAAGAGGTCTGAATCATTAAGTGCTGAATCATTAAGAGGTCTGAACCATTAAGAGCTAGTATATAATTTAACTATTCAAAGACAAATGTCTGACCAATTCAAATAATATGTCTTAACCATTCAGCATTAGACCTCTTAACCATTCAGCATCAATATAATGCTTAACCATTCAGAGGTAAATCTCTTAACCATTCAGACATGTGCTCACGAAACAAACAGTCTGAACCATTAAGTGCTGAACCATTCAGACATCTGAACCATTAAGAGGCTGATTAAGAGGCTGTCAAACAGCCCCTCTCTGTTTCGATGACTTGTATATTAGTATTCATCCTACAGTTTCTTGCAACTCGTATTTGAAACAAAAAATTATGCTTAAACGTTGATAAAAATAACCATGTCACAACGGTAAATTCAAATATTAAAATACATTATAATTTTTAAAATTTGTATGACAAAAAAAAACCGTAAAAAATAAAATCTTAAAGTAGTTTTGACGGCTTGTATTTTTGTGATTCGATATGCACAATTATGTTTTGAATAAGATTTATACCATAACATAACTAATAAGTCGCAATGGTATATTAGAATAAAAAAATTTAACAAAACATCATATTTTAACAACAACAACAACAATTATTGTTGTTGTTGTTACTACTGGTGTTTTGAAGTTGTTGAAAAAGCTAGAAAAAGAAAAATATAAAAAAGTAAAAAGGAAATGAAGTAAAAGTACACGTAACAAGTGGTGTGTGGTTATGGTATTATTCATCACCCATCATTTTTATTAAATTATATATCTAGTGGGTGAACTTGTGTGTATGGTTGTAAAACTCGCTAGGTGCTGTCGGGTCGGCTGACTGGGGAGTTGTGAGTATTCGGCCTAGGCGCGGAGTAGTGAGGGAGTACTCCGACGTGATAAATTATAAAGAAATTAATTTTCGGGAGATTATAAATATGTCAATATCATAAGATTATTAATATTAATAATAAAATTCTTGAATAGCAATATAAATTAAAAAAATACATATTTACATATAAAAATAGTTCAAAAATTAATAATATATATTTAATATTATAAATATAGTAACCATTTGATTATCATCTTCCAAGATATCTCCAAGAAAAAGAATAAAAATCCAACAAAAATTAGTGAAAGCAACAAAAATCGGTGAAAATTGTGAAAATCCGAGTTTGACCGATTCCGAGTAATGTTGACCGGATTTGATGAAAAGCGTCTCGGAACCTTGTCAAGTATCGAGTACTTGCCAAGTACTCGGCTGCCTAGGTCGAGTTTTACAACACTGCTTGTGTGTATTGAGGTGGATGTTGAAATTTATAAGGCTTACTTTCATACATGTGTACATTAGTATCCAATTCATGGTTTTTAACAACTCGGATTTTAAAAAAATAATGTTAAAATGTTGGTAAAGATAAACACGTCGCAATAGTAAATTCAAATTTTATAATATATTATATTTCAAAAAATGTTTGATGAATACCAAAAAAAATAAATAAAACAATAAACAAAATCAAAACTAGAATTATTAAGTTTTAGATTTATGTAATGCTATTGTATTTTTAACATAAAATATTTAAAATATACCAAATAGTCATTAATGTTATTTCTATAATCCTTCTGATCATTTTTGTTGATTTTTTAATTCATATTTTACGTCTGTTTATAAATTACCGTTTGTTTTATTTGATGTTTATTTTCACTATGATGCAATATTTAGTGCTTTTTCTACACATTTATAGAGCATTGATAATGTTGATACATATGTACCTAGATCCTGATATGAATGTAATATGTCTTGTTTGTCTTACACTTATGTAATGGTTGGGATATTAATGAAATGAGAATGTTTGATTGTGATTTATAATTTTTAATATTTTATTAATGAGTTGATATGAATTGGTTATATAGGTTGTGATAGTTTGAATTGATACACATAATGTTATATTAATGAATACATTTAAACTTAGCAAAATGAAGTTCTCATGCGAATGGACCATACGCATAAACAACTTCAGTCGAATGACTCAGTCGCACGACTGAACCAGGAGACTGGATCAGTCGTATGATTGTAACATGAGTTTGGCTCAGTCGCACGACTGAACACTCAGTCGTGCGAATGGATCAACCGCATGGCTCAATCGCACGACTGAACCATACTAATGGTTCAGTCGCCCGAATGAGCAACCCTAACCTATAAATACCACCTAATTCGTGGAAAAACGTAAGCATTCATTCCAATTCGATTCCAGACGTACCCTAGCCGTCCAGAAGCCTCCAAGCTCATACTCCAAGTTCATAGAACGCGGTAGATCGATTCCTAATCGATTTTTAACGTTAGATTCAATACGTTATTGTTTCTACGTGCGTTCTCACTGATTGGATCGCCAATCAAATAGGATTCCGCACTATTTGGTTTGGTTTACACGTTAATCAGTTGGTGTTTCATTCAAATACCAGATCCTAACAAGTGGTATCAGAGCTTTGGCTCTTGATTACGTGTGTTCAATCAATTTTGATACAAAGGTTGTGTTTTTTCACTAAAAACGCAATCTTTTTGTGTCAAAAGTTGTCTTGGACGTCCCCTGCCATCAAGTTTTGGTTTCTCCGGCATAAGGCGATTAGGGTTGGTGAAAATTTGGGGTTTTACGGCTAAAACACGTTAAACCTAGAAATTTTCGAAAAACAGCAGCTTCAGTCGCACGATTGACCCAATCACACGACTGGACTTCATTCGCATCTCCAGACGTACGATTGGACTCAGTCGCATCTTCATTCGTACGACTAAGCCTACCGTTTGCAGTGTTCATCCGCATCAGTTTCATTCGCACGACTGGACCAATCGCATAGTTCAGCCACACGATTGAACCAGTCGCATAGTTCATTCGCACGGGTAGCCCATTCGCATCACTCCATTCGCACCAGTTAACAGATTGTTTAAGAGACTTAAAGTTAATCGAGATGGAGGATCAGTTTTCAGCGTTTACAGCCTGGAAGGACTCACGGATTCAGAACTTACTGCTACTGGAGAGTGAGGTGGGGAATCATAATAAAGCCCTGAAGCTTATAACGTTAGATGAGTTTCCCCACTGGAAACAACGTTTTGAGATCTACCTCAATGGAGTGGATCCAAATATGTGGGAAGCTATTGAGACGGGATACAGTATGCCGGTGGGAGCCGATGGGGTGAAACTTACTTTAGGAGGAATGACTGATGCACAGAAAGTTAAATATAATGCAGAAAAGAGAGTATATGCATTGCTAACACAGTCTATCCCTAAGGATATTTTTCACCAGTACTCTGAGAATAAGCAAGCCAAGAAGTTATGGGATGAGCTGGAGAAAAGATATGACGGGAATGCTTCGCTGAAGGCCATTAAAGCTAAGGAGTTGAAGAAAGAATTTGACAACTTCTTATCGATGGGAAATGAGAGTTTAGACGATGTCATTGATAGATTCTACCATTTGATGAGCGAGCTGCACACACATGGTGTCAAAACTACCATGGAAGATAAAGTGTCAAATTTTGCAGACGGATTGCCAGAAAGTTGGGCTTCGTTTGTTTCAAATCTGAGACAGAATGGATTGCTAGCAAGTATGGACATCAATGATTTCATTCTAAAGCTGCGAGAAGAAGCACTTAGGATGAAGTACCGAGCTCAGAAGTCTTCATACACTCAGAATCCAGCTTTGTATAATGCTACTCCTCAAGTTAAGACATCTGGAGCACCTCTTCAGACCGCCTTTGTGTCTAGCTCTTCTGGTCCATCACAAGCTTCTCCTTCAGGATCAGAAACGTCAGGGTCTTCTAGTACCCAATATATTGGATCTGAAGCAAATGCTACAAGACTGAAGACCGAGAATCTCGGAAACGTGACAGTAGAAGTAGCTCGAGAGCACATGGACCTCTTGGCAGCAGTGGTCCATTCCTATGATGGACTTGTTGCTGGGAAAATTGGAAACTACCATCTGGCAGATGAGGACTACGAGCAGGTGGATGAGACTGAACTGGAGAGGATGGATATTATGTGGGCCTTAGCAAGTGCTGTCCGGAGGGCTAAGAAGTTTGTGAAAAAGACCGGACAAAACTTGGTTGCTACTAAGGACACTACATTTGGCTTTGACAAGAGCAAGGTGACCTGCTTCAACTGTGGAGAAAAGGGACACTTCAAAAGAGAGTGTGTGAAGCCAAAGAAGACTGGGAACGGGAATCCATTCTCGTCCTTCACTCGTCAAGACAAGCAAGCTAGCAGTTCTACTTCATCGAGCAAGGATCCAAAAGCCTTGACTGCCCATGATGATGAAGGACATGACTGGAGCTTTCGGTTTGTCTCTCCGGGAGAATCCAATATTGCGAGCGTGGAAGACTTAGATGATGATTCTGCGAGTGAAGGAGACATTGCAGTTGAGATAGCGATGTCAAACAGTGAAGAGACTGCAACAGAGGTCAGCTACAAGCCTGAAGAAGGGACGTCTACAACAAAGACAGAATCACCAGAACCAGAGACATCTGATGCTGCGTTGATGGCTAATTCATCAGAACCTCCTCAGGTAAGTACTACTGACCAACTTTTCAAAAATCATGCTTGTTCTGATTGTAATAAATTTAGAGAAAGCATAGATCAGAAATTTGCTAGGTTATTAGATCATAATGATAGCTTAGTAAAGGATTTGCAACTGTGCACTGAGGCAAATAGAGTTTTAAAACAAAATGAGCATAGTTACAAAGAAAAGATAGACCTTTTGAATAAACAGCTTAGGGAAACTGAAGTAGTAGCATTTAACCAAGCTAATGACATTAGGTACTATCTTAACTCGCTAGAAGACACTAAGAAACAAAAAGCAGTTTTAGAAGTAGAAGTCAACTCATTAAAGCAAAAACTGCACAGTTGGACAAGTTCATCTCATATTGTCCAACACTTAGTGAGAGAGCGTAACAATGGGGAGGGTTTGGGTTATAAAGTGGTTCCACCACCACCTGAGACCTTGATGAACACTAAGAGTAGACCAATAAATAACAATCCCATCAAGGATCATGTGGTGTCTACTCCTCTTGTAAGTGATCCAGATTCCTCATGTTCTTCAATTGAATCTGGAACAAAATAAAAGGAGGCCACTTCAAAGGCAAAGGGTAAAATGGCTTGTGTTAATCTGGAAAAAGAATTTGAAAAGGTTAAAAGTCAGGGTCAAACAAGGTCAAATCTAAATCTAAAAAGACTATTAATGTTAACCTTTCACAAGTATCATGTCAAAATCCAGTTAACCAAAAAGGAAAAGATGTTAAAAATGTTAAAAGAATTAAGTTTGTTAAACCAGAGAAAACATCAAAACAAGCAGAGTCAAAACCCAAAAATAATGATGTCACTAGGGTGTCACACACATCTCCACATAGACAGTTTAATCATAAAGTTGATAGCAGGTCATGCTACAACTGTGGAGAGTGTGGACACATTGCTTCTTTTTGTCCTTACTATCAGACACCTAGGAAGAAAATTGAACTTCAGGATTCAAAACCTAGGTCTTCTAAGAGGAGTTCTTTAACTCCACCTAGAAGAACTAGTGAACCCAAAGTTCAACCCATTAGCCAGTCGACTGTTTATCACAAACAGGCCTTGCACAAATCTGGCTTATGGAAAGAAAAATCATCCTCTGTGTCTGATAATGATGACAAGAAGGCACCTGAGCTACCCTCACCTTCTAAGGGTCAATGGGTTGAATTCATGATGTGTGATGCCTCTGGGAAACCCAAGCCAGTAAAGGCTTGGGTTCCTAACCTAAACTAATGTTTTAAATTGTATGTGCAGGGTGTTCGCTACAGTGCTGAAACCAACACGTGGATTGTAGACAGCGGAGCATCCAGGCACATGACAGGAAACAGGGCTCTTTTATCAAACGTCAAACAAATAAAAGGAGGGCATGTTTCGTTTGCTGGTAACAAAGGAGGTTATATCACAGCTCAGGGAGAGGTTGGAAATCAGAAAGTTAAGTTTGATAAAGTGAACTACGTTCAACAACTTCAAAACAACTTACTTTCTGTTTCCCAAATATGTGACAAAGGATTTAAAGTCATATTCGACAACAAGAAGTGTTACGTCCTAAAGAAAGACTACGTGATTCCGGAGGACCAAGTTTTGATGACAGCTTCAAGATATAAAGACCTTTATGTTTTGGATCTCTCAACGGCTTCTACAACGGATCATGAAGTTCAGTGCTTCCTATCGAAAGCTACTGAGAAGGACTCCATTTCCTGGCATAGGAGAATGGGACACATTAATCAACGGAAGATGAATCACTTGATCCAGAAAGATCTTGAGAGGAGTTAACGTCAAAAATTTCCAACTTCGGATTTCTGTGTAGCATGCAAGAAAGGCAAACAGACGAAGAAGTCTCATAAGGAAAAGAAAGTTCATTCTATCGAGCTTCCTCTTGAACTTCTTCACATGGATCTGTTTGGTCCAGTCAGTACAAAGAGCATTGCAGGTGACTTGTACTGTTATGTGGTTACTGATGACTACTCAAGATTCTCTTGGGTAATGTTTCTGAAGTCCAAATCAAAAACATTTGAGTCATTCAAGGAATTAGTAACCACACTGGAATCTCTCTACAAGCTGAAGGTGAGACAGGTACGCTCAACAACGGGACTGAATTCAAGAATCAGTGGATGGAGGCTTACTGCAAGGAAAAGGGAATTGTGCACCAGTTCACTTCTGCCTACACGCCTCAGATGAATGGTGTTGCTGAGAGGAAGAATAGAAGCTTGATAGAGACAGCACGGACAATGCTAGCAGACTCGAAACTGCCTATCCAATTCTGGAATGAGGCAGTGGCAAATGCATGTTATACATTAAATCGAGTTCTGGTAGTCAAGCGCCATGGCAAGACATGTTACGAGTTACTACAACGACGTAAACCTAATCTGGAGTATCTCGAACCATTTGGCGCGCCGTGCACACTTTTGAAGAAGACTCAAGAAGGAAATTTCAGTGAGAAGGCTGATGAAGGGATCTTCCTGGATACAACATACCGAACAAGAGAGTTTACAACAACTCAACGGGTTTAGTAGAAGTGTGGTGTAATGTTGATGTTCAGAGATATACCACACCACCTACTGGAAAAGGACCCGCTTACTTTTTCGACTATGATGGATTCTTCAAGTCCTTCAACATACCTATCTTCCCTTCTGATGACGAGTTAGCTACACAGATGATGTATGATATCTTGAATACACCATCTCTTGATTCAACATCATCGAGCTCACAGGGAGAATCATCTCACCACTCAGGGGGAGCACTCGAAGACAGTGACTCCTCCTCAGAAGATGAAGCTGAAGAAGATGACCAGAACAATCAGGGGACAGGTTCCAATTCCTTCAAGTCCACAAGCATCTAACAGTGATGCCCCTTTGACTTCGGAACCTCAAACTCCATCTACCTCAGATGCAGAACCAAATGTTCATAATCTTGGCTCTGAGGTAGTTGTTCCTACCACTCCAGGATCACGTCTAAATGTCTATCATCCCCTAGACAATGTCATTGGGGATGTCAGATCAGGAGTGCAGACCAGAAATCAGCTGTACTCAGCTGATTATGCCTCGGTAATGGAAAAAGGATACATTCACGATGGTGCTTATCGGTGTTTTGTCTCGCAGTTTGAGCCAAAATACGTCAGTGAAGCACTGAATGATGAGGCATGGGTGAGTGCCATGCAAGAAGAACTTCTTCAGTTCAAGAAGTTAGGTGTATGGACTCTGGTAGATAGACCTAAAGGTGCTAAGGTCATTGGCACCAAATGGGTCTTGAAATGCAAGAAGGATGACCAAGGTGTCATTATCAGGAACAAGGCTCGACTGGTAGTTCAGGGATTTCGACAAGTCGAGGGGATTGATTACAATGAAGTGTTTGCACCCGTGGCAAGGATGGAAGCCATCCGCATCTTCCTTGCCTATGCATCGTATATGAAGATCAAAGTCTATCAATTAGATGTGAAGAGTGCATTCCTTCATGGTGAAATCCGAGAGACAGTTTATGTCAGTCAACCCGAGGGATTTGAAGATCCTTATCATCGGGACAGAGTTTACAAACTCGACAAGGCCTTATACGGGCTTCATCAAGCTCCAAGGGCCTGGTATGAGAAACTCTCGACTCATCTTGTGAAACACGGCTTTCGCAGGGGAGTCATTGACTGCACACTGTTTATCAAAGAAAAAGATGGAGACTTACTGCTAGTACAGATCTATGTCGATGACATAATCTTCGGTTCAAAGAACGAAGAATTATGCAAAGAGTTTGAAGCAGTAATGAAGGCGGAGTTTGAGATGAGTGCCATGGGGGAATGAAATTCTTTCTCGGGTTACAGGTGGATCAGACACCCAAAGGGATTTTTTTACATCAGACCAAGTATGTGGGAGACATTCTCAGTCGGTTTGACATGGAGAATGCTTCTGCAGCTGGGACTCCACTTGCTACAAACCATGATATAGCACCCGATGAAAATGGAGATCTGGTAGATGCCACAATGTACCGAGGAATGATTGGATCTCTCATGTACCTCACTGCCTCAAGACCTGATATCATGTATGCTACATGTCTATGTTCTAGATATCAGGCTAAGCCAAAGGTTAACCATCTGATCGGGGTCAAAAGGATATTTCGTTATCTGAAGGGCACACCCACACTTGGGTTGTGGTATCCTCATGATGATGACTTTGAGCTCACGGCGTATAGTGACTCGGATTACGGGGGCTGCAAGATGAATTACAAGTCTACATCAGCAGGGTGTCAATTCTTTGGGAGGAGATTAGTGACCTGGCAGTGTAAGAAGCAGACCTCGGTTGCATTGTCAACCTGTGAAGCCGAATACGTTGCTGCTGCAAGTTGCTGTTCACAAATCATTTGGATTCAACAGCAAATGCGGGACTACGGTTTAAATTTCTCTTCTACTCCTATTTTTGTTGATAACTCTGCTGCAATTGCAGTAACTAAAAATCCAGTACAACATCCTAAGACCAAACACATCGGTATAAATATCATTTTATACGGGACTGTTTTGAAAAGAATTTAATCGATGTGGTAAAGATAAATACTGATTTTCAACGCGCTGACCTCTATACAAAAGCTTTTGACAAACCACGTTTTCTATATCTGTTAGAGGTCAACGGCGTTAAAAAGAAAAGTGATGTTATTCCTGATGATGATCATGTGTAGTCCGATACAGTTTAGTCTATTTTTCTTTTTTATTTTTTTTATTTATTCTATTTTGTTTAAATTAAATACATGTTATTTAGCTGTCTATTAAAATCCTAAAATATGTAAATCGGTTATGATTTTAGAATTTTAGGGGGAGAATAGGTCAGCCAGTAACATTAAAAAAAAACGAGGGAGAAGGAGAGGCTAGCTGATAGAAGGTAGATCGTATCTGTGATACCGATTCAAATACTTTGGAAAATGATAGTACACAGGAACAAATCAAGAGGGACTTTAAAATTTAATTTAGAAAAGATGCAAAATTCAAAGTATAAGTCTGTGTAGTCTGAGCAATATAAAAGGAAATATGATAGAAAAACTGGTAACTACTAAGGTAACACAACGAAAGTAGACCTAGAGGTTGCTAGACCACAGATGATATGTCGGTAGATTCAACACAATAGATGATTAGACCTGATTGGTGATCTCAAGATCAAATTAAGTTGTTCAACTGACTGTGGGCTCCCATCTTATCACTGGTTAACACAATCAACAATATTCCAATAAGGGGTAATGAGCATGTAAACGCCACAAATGTGTGCGGATGACCATAAATAGAGCAAAGCACGAAAAAAATGAAAAGCAAATGCTATCAAGCTAATAACTTATGTTGTTGGTGCATTATGTGCAAAAGAAAATTAAAGATGCTCTAACAAGAAGATAGGTTGTGTGCCTCTCTGCTGTGCGATGGCACTGACCTGAGGATAAGCATAACCTAGATATTCTAGAATTCATTGTTGTTTGCCGCCTCTCTGCTGTGCGATGGCACTGACCTGAGGATTGGCTTCTCTTTGAAAGCTCTAAGAATAGTCTCTTCTTGTCAAAATACCCATAGACCGCTCAAAAACTCCTGAGGAATGTTGATTACCATATAAGCGTGGGATCCACAAATGTTGGTTGAAATAATAAACCTTAAACTATCACCAATCTGTGTCAAAAGTCTGTGTATGGATTTAAGAGGACAAATATACTGACAATCATCGTGGCTACAATTCTTGAAAGTCCAAATCAATGTGGGAATCTAATAGTACCAGTATGATTTCCTAAATTTGCTAACGACTCTGGATGAAACCGAGAAGTGAGCATCAAAAGGTTTTGATAACAAGTCCCAAATGATTTGACTTGCCTGTATGATTCCAAAATTGAATTGGTCCAGGTATGGTCAAACTAAATAGAAGCTGCCTATTCCGGAACCGAATCCAGTAGATTTCTATCTTAGGATTTACCTCTCACAAAAAGTCAAAAACAAGTTTAATTTTTGTACTTCAGTTTAATTTTCTATTTATTTAGTCATTTCAGTTTGTTTGTTGTCGGACTACATCATGGAATTCAGTAAGGGATTAATTCACCTAAAAGGGTCATGTCTGAGATGACCACATGTGTTTTCAAAAGATATGGGTCACGTCTGAGGTGACAAATTGTGTAAAAGGATCACGTCTGAGGTGATCAAAAGTTTTTCAAGTTAAAATGATCATGTCTGAGATGATCAAATGCGTATAATGTTGATTCTACAGTTTAAAAAGGGTTTAAATGTCAAATGGTAAGAAATGCAGAAAATTTCATAAGTATGACCCATTCGCACGAATGGACCATGAGTATGGACCATTCAACCGAATGGCCCATACGAATGACCCAGTCGGATGTTTAAGAGCGAACGAATGAGTAAGTCGCACGACTGAACTCCAGTCGGACGACTGAAGGGAGGCGACTGAACCAATCGCACGACTGAGGCCCATTCGCACGTATGAAATGAGCGTATGAGCCCAGTCGTACGATTGAAGTTAGGTTTAGTATAAATAGAGGGGGAGTCGGTCGCAGAGACTCACCACTCCCAAATTTGCCCTAATTCGCACGACTAACGTTACTCTGCCCAATTTTCGTTTGATCACCATAAACCCTTGATTCTTGCATACTGACTATTTGCACTGACTCTACAGGTAATTTGCGGTGCAGAACCATCGTTATATCATTCAATTTGATGCCTAATCTGGACAATCGGACTTATTCGAAAATCCGTAACTTGTGTGGCCAAATAACCTAACAAAACGAAGTAAACAAATGAAATTAAAGTGGTTAGGTGTTAAACTAATGGATTGCGAGTCTAATGAACCAGAACACGAAGTCTAAACTTCAAAATTGGTGAAAAATTGAATTTGAATTGAACAGTCAGAAAAACATGCGAATGGACAGGTTGATGAACTTCAGTCGCACGACTGAGGTGTGCGAATAGCTAAACCGCACGACTGAACCATGCGTATGAGTTCAGTCGCACGACTGGTGTAACCGCATGAGTTTACATACGCATGAGTCTAGTCGCACACTCAGTCGTACGTATGGGGTCATTCGCACGACTGGATCTCAGTCGCACTGCTCATTCGCACGACTTGATCTCAGTCGCACAACCTCATTCGCATGACAGAAAAGAATGTTTTCAAGTCCAAGTGATTCAAGACATTTAGCCAACGGATACTAATGTTTACTTTCTTTGTGTAACAGATGGCGAGTCGCTGGACCATGAGTACGAAGCACAACATTTGTGCTCATCTGGATCTGACATCCAGAAATGCTTCAGACTTTTCTGGCATTATCACCTTTCTAAGGAGATCGAGGATTGCTCACGCTATATCTGCTCCATGTACTCCGTATCGTTCTATACAGCAGGCCTTCTGGGAAGGTGCAGTAGTTGACCGATCTTCTGAGCCTCACTGTATCAGGAGTACTATCTTTGGAGAGGCTATAGAGATCACAGAGGAGGATCTCAGGATTGTGCTGCAGTTGGGGAACGATGCTGACTGTCCTACTAGACTACACCCCCTTACTGTCAGAGGATGTTTTCTTCGAGCTAAGTACTCTGGGGACATCAATGCAGGGGTGCTCAACAAGAGCAACCTGTGTCCCCAGTTCAAGTACCTTGCTCACGTACTGCTGAAGTGCATAGCGTCCAGGAAGGGAGGATTTGATGAGTTGTCGGATCAGATCCAGAACGCCTATGTAGCGTTGGTGCTGAACCATCCGTTCAGCTTCTCCAGGATGATCTTCACCTACTTGGTGGAGAACATTGAGGGGAAAGGGAAGGAGGGCTTCTGCATGTACCCCCGATTCATGCAGATGATTATAGACCAGAAGCTCCCTTCCCTGCCGAAGGAGAAGGAAGATGCAGTAGTGCTTGAGGTGATGGATGATACCACCTTAGGCCGGATGAAGGTGTACAGGGGGAAGCAGGTGAAACCCCCTGTCAGGCGACTGTTTGGGCATCTGGCCCGTGAGGACTATGTGGTGCCAGCTCGGAGGAAGTGGCGCCACGATGACAGTGATTCAGATGTTGAGCAGATTGCTCTACCCTCCGATGACTCTGATGATGATGACAGCGGGGATGCTGGAGATACCATGCCCACTCGACCGAGGGGCACAACTACTGATAGCACACCTCCAGTATCTGCCCCCACTGGAGATATAGCAGAGTCAGCTGGGTTTCACCAGGATTTTATACCTGGTGAGGATGATGAGGAGTCCGATGAGGAGCCACTGACTAGGACTGTGGGAAGCAAAGTCGTTCCCACAGAACATGGGCTCCGGGCGGTTGGTGAACGCCCCAGTGGATCGGGAGAGACTGCTGCTGACCCGACCTATGCTCCAGAGCCGTCGAGCCGTGTTCTAGGGGGAGCATCCTCCTCGACAGGATCGAGGAAGAAAAGGATGGCTCAGCCCCACAGCATGAAGAAGAAGAAGCGCAGACTCACCTACATCACCACCACAGCCACCACCTCAGCCACCACCACTACCACCTCTACAGCCACACCATCCACCACCACAGCCACCACCACAGCTACCACTACCACTACCATACCCCTACTACTGTCACCACACCACCCACCACTACATATATCCCATCCACCACCATATCATTCACACCTACATCACCACCACTATCATCTAGACCTAACCCAATCTTCACCACTACCACCACCACTACCACTAGCCACCAAGCCGGGCCATCATCACATCCCACCCACTATATGGATCACCTCTACCTCCCATTGGGGTAGAGGAACAGCTATCAGCGCTGAACCGTATGGTGATGCGTCTGTTAGCAGCCGATGACGAGAAGACTGCGCAGATTCGTCAGCTGGCAGATCTCACAGCTGCACAGTCCCAGCAGATCTCTCAGCAGGCTCAGCTGATTGAGCAGCAGGCACAGCAAATGGCTGCTCAGAGCCAAGAGATTACCCAACTCCAAGAGCATAGAGTCATATCAGCAAAGAAGATTGAGGAGTTGGAGGATGCTAAAAGGACTATCATGCTCAAGCTCAAAGGAACTAAAGATGAGCCTCTGAAGATAAAGGAAGGAGATGGTGATGATGGTGATGATGATGATGAGGATGAGGATGAGGATGAAGATGAAGAGAGTGATGATGATGAAGGGAATGAGGAAGAAAAGACAGAGGACAGGCAGGAGGATGATGATGATGAAGGAGGAGATGCAGCTGCATCTGCCTTAGCTCAGGGTCAAGAAAGACGATCAAAGAGAAATCAAGACCAACGAGCTTCTCCTTCTGCCTCACCGAGTGATGATCCAGCGATTCAAGATAAAAGTAATGATTAGATGTTTATGTATTTGATAGCTTTTGTACTTGAATCATGTATTAAACTTATGTATTTGATGTTTATATTAAGATTAATGTATTTCTGTCTTGATTATTAACTAATGTTTGATGTGTTACATGTTTAAATCAAGCAGATCCAAACTTTCAAAGGGATGAATTTGATGTTGCTCCCCTTCAGCAGGTCAAGACTCAATTGACTATGATTCTTGATCTGCAAGGGATCGTCAGGAGATCTGTGAGTTATACCCCTGAAGAAGGGGAAATAATTCATGATCTTTCAAATGAGCAACTGGCTGAGATGTTCAAGCTGAACCCAGATGAGATCATTCAGGATGCTCCAACTTGTGAGTCTACCAGTGACGAAGAGCTGAACGACATTGATGAGATAGAGATAGAAGACGTCACAACAGAGCATTATCCTCAGTATGCTGACAACGAGGGAAATGTGGTCCCCAATCTGGGTGAATCCCTAGTCAGTGATACATTTGAGGTATTGGATCAGATGGAGCAGGAGTCTGAGAAGACAGAAGGAAAAGCCCAAGCCTCAAATGACGACGTTGATATCAAAAAGGTAGAATGGGCTGCATGTTTCGAGGAAATCCGAGCCCAACGCGCCGCTCCTAAACAGAATGTCTACACCAAACTCTACAGAATGAAGAAACATCATAAGGTGTCAGGCAGGATCATTGCGTGGGCACATTTTGAGGATCTTAATGTTTATGCTATAAAGAGGGAGAAGGGCATAGAGTACTTTAGATTCCACATGATCTAAAGACTCTACCTGGTTTTGAGCTCAACCAGCTGGCTAAGTTGAAGCTACTATATGCTGACCCGAGGAAAATGCCAGGCTGGTTTGAGGCTACCCTGAAGAAAGAGTACCACACCAGGTGGATCAACTTCAAACCTCAACAACCTACGAGGTATATCAGACGTTCTGAAGTTGATCCCATCACTGGTAAGCCCAAGATAGTGCTGAAGTGGAGTCCCCCAAGAACAATGTCAAGAATCCCTCTCAGGGAATGCCACAGGACTTCACTCCACACTTTAAGTGGTGGTACTATGATTGGAGAACAGGGAGGCGGTCATAGTTCTAAATAAAGAGGGACAAATGCATACCATCAGGGTGTTTGACCCGATGTGGCTCACTAACTTGTCTGCTAATGATGTCTACACATTATACAAGTGGCCACTATTCTATGAAACGCAAGATATCGTACAAGCCTTCCAATTCCAAATGACATAAGACTCTGCTTTGCGTTTGAGATTCAACAGGAGTCACAAGAGAGGAAAAGTACAAGAAGTATGAAGAGGTGATGCAGAAGGTAAGACATTAGATAGATCTAGGTCCAAGGGGAGTTTGTTGATACATATGTACCTAGATCCTGATATGAATGTAATATGTCTTGTTTGTCTTACACTTATGTAATGGTTGGGGATATTAATGAATGAGAATGTTTGATTGTAATTTATAATGTTTAATATTTCATTAATGAGTTGATATTGAATTGGTTATATAGGTTGTGATAGCTTGAATTGATACACATAATGTTATATTAATGAATACATTCAAACTTAGCAAAATGAAGTTCTCATGCGAATGGCCCATGCGAATGGACCATACAAATGAACAACTTCAGTCGAATGACTCAGTCGCACGACTGAACCAGGAGACTAGATCAGTCGTATGATTGTAACATGAGTTTGGCTCAGTCGCACGACTGAACACTCAGTTGTGCGAATGGATCAACCGCATGGCTCAATCGCACGACTGAACCCATACTAATGGTTCAGTCGCCCGAATGAGCTACCCTAACCTATAAATACCACCTAATTCGTGGAAAAATGTAAGCATTCATTCCAATTCGATTCCAGACGTACCCTAGCCGTCCAGAAGCCTCCAAGTTCATACTCCAAGTTCATAGAACGCGGTAGATCGATTCCTAATCGATTTTTAACGTTAGATTCAATACCTTATTGTTTCTACGTGCATTCTCACTGATTGGATCGCCAATCAAATAGGATTCCGCACTATTTGGTTTGGTTTACACGTTAATCAGTTGGTGTTTCGTTCAAATACCAGATCCTAACAGATAATTAGCTTACAAAGTAATATTCGAGTTCTTTTACGTTTATTTTCACAATTTTTCATGTTTTTTATAATTCATATGTACCATTTTAACATGTTTATTTTTATCCATATATTGTTTCATCGGCAATTTTAAGAATCATTTAGCTTGTAGTAGGGTATAATGGATGTTATTATATCACAATACGTTTTTAATATGTTAGATTTAAAGAATTATGCTCATGACTAAGCATGAGTGACCAAACTATCATTCCTTGACTAGATGACACTTTGATTGTCCAATTTGACATTTGCTAGACCGATAAATATAATCATAATAAGTTGTAAAAGGTCGTTATGCATATCTTAATTAGCTATATTGTAAGGCCCCAATCCCGGGATGCTTACAGTTGGATCCTCATTGCACACAAAACATATATTTCCATCATCTTACATAAAAGCGTTGCAGCGGAAACATTAAAAACAACAATTTCATTTCATCAAAATGCTTTTGCAAAATAATACAACCGTTCATTACACAATATCATTTTTCATTTCATTACAAAAGCATTATAACATTGGATGTCATCCCAAAAGAACTGAGTAGTCGCCCCGTGCCATCCTCAGCAACATACCTGCCAACTGGAAACACATCAAAGTCAGCGTTGCTGAGTGATTTTTAGTTTTCAATAAAACACATACTTTACTTCCTTTATAAAACCATTCGTAACTTCGTACGCGATCACACAACATACATACATACAAATAATATAATTATTATCTTCCATTACGTTCGTTACGTTATTCATTTATTAAATCATCGCACGGTACATTATCATTCGCTTCATTCGTTATAAACATCTTTTCTTACGTTCGTTCATTTCATACATATCCCACTTTCGCTCAAATCGCACATTCGCATCGTCGTCACCCCGAAGTACATATCGCACGGATCGCACACATAAGGTCGCCAAGATCGCACGCTACATAAGCACACACGTAAATACCACATCGCACGTATCGGAGCAGTTACCAAAACTGAACCCCACTGTTGTCTATAATCCCTTATGCTGTCCATCGTACATATCGCACAAATCGCACCAACGGAGTGGTCACCAAGACCGACTCCCCCTGTGTGTGTGAGAACTCTTGGGGTTTAGCCAGAATTGCACGCCATCTCATGGGTTAAGCCAAGATCGCACGCTACATAAACCACATGAGGTAGCAAAATCGCACGCTACATAGCACACAGTAAATGCCACATCGCACGTATCGGAGCAGTTTACCAAAATTGAACTCCCTACTGTGTCTATGTCCCCTATGAGTTAGCCAAGATCGCACGCTATAATACACACACAGTTGTGCTAACACTCTCAATGAGTCGTGAACCTCCTTTCTTCTTTCGCAAGCCATCCTTACTCTCATTTGTTCGTTCATGCTTGCATTCATTCATTACGTTCCTCTTTTCATTATCTTCCATTTTACGTTACATAATACTTTAATTACATTCATTAACGTTCAACGCAAATCACGGGAAGACAATCACACATAACAATAAGGAACATAACAACATACAACATCAATCACACAAGGCAACATCGCACACACATAACATAATTATGCATAAACATACAACATCATACAATCCACACACATCAAACATCACACGAATCACGCGCATCGCATCATACATAACCATAAATCATCTTACATCATCCATGCCCATCACATCATCTACAACCCCAAAGGTCCGAGCCTACGTCTGCACTTCCCGAAAGTCGGGCAATACTATGACCATTCGGGCGTATGGACCTTATTCGGTCGCATGGTCTCTTATGCGTTTGAGAACACTCAGGCGAATGGACCTCCAGTCGGCATAGCCTCCAATCGCATGCTTCCCATGCGAATGAAGCTCAGTCGCATGACATTTGGGCGTATGGACCTCAGTCGCATGACCTTCATGCGAATTGCCCTCAGGCGCACCCTTTCATGCGTATGACCCTTAATCGCACGACTCACAGGCGTATGGACTCCAGTCGCATGACCTTCAGTCGCATGACCCTCATTCGCATTTCATTCAGTCGCATGACCCTCATTCGCATTTTCCTCCAGTCGCATAGCCCTCATACGTATGACCCTCAGTCGCACTACTCATATACGAATGAACCTCAGTCGCACTCCTATCGTGCGTATGGAACCCAGTCGCATGCACTTTCGGTACGCATGGGCCTCCAGTCGCATAGCCCTAGCTGTGCGCCGATGCAGTTTATCCCGAACTGCAGCGGGCGTTTTCGGCCTCCAAACTCTTCCAAACCTCTTTAAGCTAAATCAACCATTCTAAACCTTAGGGAAGCATAGCACGACATCATTCAAGCATAACCAAGCCCGAAATCAAGCCCCAAACTGAATCATACACATACACATACATACATAAACGGGTTTACACCCAAAAACTCGAAAAAGGGTTTTCAGATGTGTTCCAGCCCCAAAATCATTCAAAAACGTGTAAAAGAGGGGTCCTAGAACTCACACAAACGATCCGTCGAGTAGAGCTTCGATTTGACCCGCTACACTTTGATTTTCACGCTCAAATCCACCCGAACCAAGCTTTTCTCCTCTTTTCTCCTTCTCTTCTCCCTCTCTTTGGCTAAAAATGGCAAGAATGGGGAGGGTGTGGGCTGCCCTACCCCTTTTATACCCCCATTCATCGAAGTTTCTCTCGTTGACGAGTTTGGTCCCTCGACTTTGGACTTTATTTCTTTTTCTTTTTTTCTTGTCGGCTTAAAAGAAAATTTCCGGGTGTTACAAGTCCACCCCCCTTATATAGGTTTCGTCCCTGAAACCTGTTATTCCTTAAACCGTCGCGGGCAATACTGTCTCATCTCTTTTCCAGTCTCCCACCTGGAGTTCAATCGGTCTACGTCGTTTATCCACACGCGACTTCTTGTCTATCTTTGGCTACCTTCATTAAGACTTTGATCCTTACGAGCTTCTCGGTCGTGGCCTCGATCACTTCAATACTTTCCATACGGCATTTGGTGGTCGGCCTTCACTTGTAAACAAGTTAGGCATCTACTCTCGTACTCCACCATATCACGCTTCATACCCGGCCACCAATAATCTTTACCCGGGTCTCGGTACATCTGACAGTTGGAATATTAGTGTATTCACATACCTCACATCGGCCAAGTAGGCAATACTTTCACACCTCATGCACTTTCCCGCTAGTGCCATCGAAATCACCTTCGGAATCGTCGTGACTCAATCACCTTAAATCGCCACCGTGATCCCGTCAGGCGCTGTCAACCGTATCACCTTTTTGCGACACACCGTGTTCGCCTCGTAGTCCGCCAAACAATCCACTCCTAGGATCACATCGAAGGGCGTATCTATATTCTTACCACTAACAGGCAATTTAGCACAGAAAGCAGCATGAATAAAACTTTTACTAGCGCCATCATCGAATAACACAAAGGCTAAAAGTTGATTTACTAGAAACGTACCTGACACAACATCGGGGTCCGCCCTAGCCTCCTCCTGCAACATCGTGTAGGCACTGCGTTCGCCCTATGTCCTTCTCCTCCGGTCCTCTTCACTCCCGAACCTTCCGCCCTTGGCTTCTTACAGTCCCTGCTCATGTGGCCAATTCCCTAGCCACATGACCAGGCTTCCCACACTTGAAGCAAGTGTTTGGTCCCCTTTTGCATTCTCCCGAATGCTCCATCCCGCACTTACCACATCTGTCTGACTCCGCACCGGGTGTGACCACACGACGGTCATTCCCCATGCGTGCTTATTATTCGTCGGGACACCACCCCGTCCAGTTCTCTTCCCCCTCCAGTTCTGGTCTTCATCACCTTTCTCGCTGTCTTCAGCCACCACCACTACTGTTCTTTCATCGTACAACCTTCCTGCCAAATCAACTATCGACCTAAACGTGCTCGCCGGGCAGCGATCATGTGCCTACGGATGTCCGCTGGCAAGCCATGAATATACCTCTTGATCTTTCGTGATAGAGGTGTCACATGATCCGGCACCAGCCGTGCCATTTCATTGAACTTGGCGGTGTATTGCTGATGTGTCATCGTTCCCGCCTCCAGCTGCAGGAACTCTCTTTCAACTTTATCCATCTCACTGTGAGGACAGAACTCTTCAATCACCAGCCTTTTCAACTCTGACCATCTCATCCTTCTAATAGCCCCACTGCCCTCAACTTGGACTATGTTCTCCCACCAACACAAAGCCGAGTCCACGAAAGAGTGGGTAGAAAATTTTACTTTCTGATCTTCTCGGCACTCGCTGATATTTAAAACAACTTCCATTTCCCTCACCCATCGGTGAGCAGCAGCAGCAGTGCCATTGCCATCAAAAGTAGGGGGCTTGCATCGTTGAAACGCCCCATAATTACAGCCTCGTGCCGCCTCTGGCGCAGGCTCTTCTTCCTCCTCTTCATCATCGTCAGAGAGAATCGTTTCAGGCTCCGGTTGCTCCCGTCCTCCCGAGGACTTGTTCCTCTCTTTCCTCTCTCCTTCCTTTTACATCCTTAATCACTTCGGTCACCACAGACGCTAGGATCGTCTGTATGACCTTATGCACTTCCTCCACGACCGCCTCTCTCATCGAGGCCCTCAGATTAGCACTCTCATCACCGCCCTTCGGATGAGGGGTCTCGGGTTCTTCATGAGCCACCTCTTCAGCCCTAGGCCTTCCTCTTGTGACCCGTGGTTCAGCACCACGTCCCACCACCACTTCCACCACGAGAAGCTTTCGAAGATCTACCACCGGCCATCCACTAAACACACTAAAAGATTCAAACACTAACACGGTCATTCAAGGGAACAGCTCAGTTTATGTCAAGTATAGTAAGTCCCTAATTACAGTGGCCAGTTGTGATTAGCCACTTACTTTACCCTTCATACCCCGAGCATTACCTGTCCTAGCTACATCAGTATCTAAATCTACCAGCAACACATAAACCATATAACATGCCCACATAATACCGGTTAACATTACAAAAATACCTTATGGCACGCAGCTACTCAGATTGGCATCCCATTCCCTTCCCGTCCTATTCTCAGTTTAAGTTAAGGTTTATTTTGAAAATTTACCCATTTCACTTAAACTTTGGCTCTAATACCAACTTGTAAGGCGCCGTTCCCTGGACGCTTACAATTGGATCCTCATTGCACATAAAACATATATTTTCATCATCTTACATAAAAGCGTCGCAGCGGAAACATTAAAAACAACAATTTCATTTCATCAAAATGCTTTTGCAAAATAATACAGCCGTTCATTACACAATATCATTTTTCATTTCATTACAAAAGCATTATAACATTGGATGCCATCCCAAAAGAACTGAGTAGTCGCCCCGTGCCATCCTCAGCAACATACCTGCCAACTGGAAACACATCAAAGTCAGCGTTGCTGAGTGAGTTCTAGTTTTAAATAAAACATACTTTACTTCCTTTATAAAACCATTCGTTAACTTCGTACGCGATCACACAACATACATACATATAGATAATATAATTATTATCTTCCATTACGTTCGTTACATTATTCATTCATTAATCATCGCACGGTACATTATCATTCGCTTCATTCGTTATAACATCTTTTCTTACGTTCGTTCATTTCATAAATATCGCCCTTTCGCTCAAATCGCACCTTCGCATCATCGTACCCGAAGTACATATCGCACGGATCGCACACATAAGGTAGCCAAGATCGCACGCTACATAGCACACAGTAAATACCACATCGCACGTATCGGAGCAGTTACCAAAACTGAACCCCCTCTGTGTCTATAATCCCTTATGCTGTCCATCGTACATATCGCACAAATCGAACCAACAGAGTGGTCACCAAGACCGACTCCCCTTGTATGTGTGAGAACTCTTAGGGTTTGGCCAGAATCGCACGCCATCTCATGGGTTAGCCAAGATCGCACGCTACATAAACCACATGAGGTAGCCAAAATCGCACACTACATAGCACACAGTAAATACCACATCGCACGTATCGGAGCAGTTACCAAAACTGAACTCCCTACTGTGTCTATGTCCCCTTATGAGTTAGCCAAGATCGCACGCTATAATACACACAGTTAAGCTAACAACTCTCAATGAGTCGTGAACCTCCTTTCTTCTTTCGCAAGCCATCCTTACTCTCATTTGTTCGTTCATGATTGCATTCATTCATTACATTCCTCTTTTCATTATCTTTCACTTTACGTTAAATAATACTTTAATTACATTCATTAACGTTCAACGCAAATCATGGGAAGACAATCACACCTAACTATAAGGAACATAACAACATACAACATCAATCACACAAGGCAACATCGCACACCCATAACATACATCATGCATAACATACAACATCATACAATCACACCACATCAAACATCACACGAATCATGCGCATCGCATCATACATAACCATAAATCATCTTACATCATCCATGCCCATCACATCATCTACAACCCCAAAGGTCCGAGCCTACGTCTGCACTTCCCGAAAGTCAGACAATACTATGGCCATTCGAGCGTATGGACCCTATTCGGTCACATGGTCTCTCATGCGTATGAGAACACTCAGGCGAATGGACCTCCAGTCGCATAGCCTCCAATCGCATGCTTCCCATGCGAATGAAGCTCAGTCGCATGACATCTGGGCGTATGGACCTCGGTCGCATGACCTTCATGCGAATGGCCCTCAGTCGCACCCCTTTCGTGCGTATGAACCTCAATCGCACGACTCACAGGCGTATGGACTCCAGTCGCATGACCTTCAGTCGCATGACCCTCATTCGCATTTCATTCAGTCGCATGACCCTCATTCGCATTTCCTCCAGTCGCATAGCCCTCATACGTATGACCCTCAGTCGCACTACTCATATACGAATGAACCTTAGTCGCACTCCTGTCGTGCGTATGGACCCAGTCGCATGCCATTCGGACGCATGGGCCTCCAGTCGCATAGCCCTAGCTGTGCGCAGAATGCTATTCATCCCGAACTGCAGCGGGCGTTTTTGGCCTCCAAACTCTTCCAAACCTCTTTTAAGCTCAAATCAACCATTCTAAACCTTAGGGAAGCATACCACGACATCATTCAAGCATAACCAAGCCCGAAATCAAGCCCCAAACGAATCATACACATACACATACATACATAAACGGGTTTACACCCAAAAACTCAAAAAAAAGGTTTTCAGATGTGTTCCAGCCCCAAAATCATTCAAAAACGTGTTAAAGAGGGGTCCTAGAACTCATACAAACGATCCCGTCGAGTAGAGCTTTGATTTGACCCGCTACACTTTGATTTTCACGCTCGAATCCACCCGAACCAAGCTTTTCTCCTCTTTTCTCCTTCTCTTCTCCATCTCTTTGGCTGAAAATGGCAAGAATGGGGAGGGTGTGGGCTGCCCTCCCCCTTTTATACCCCCACTCATCAAAGTTTCTCTCGTTGGCGAGTTTGGTCCCTCGACTTTGGACTTTATTTATTTTTCTTTTTTTTTCGTCGGCTTAAAAGAAAATTTCCGGGTGTTACATATATTCAGTATTAAGAACCATAATAGGTTTTAAAGGCCTCATTTGCCGCCGATTGCCCTAATTAGCCAT
This sequence comes from Flaveria ramosissima, assembly GCA_025215565.1. Lineage (NCBI taxonomy): Eukaryota > Viridiplantae > Streptophyta > Magnoliopsida > Asterales > Asteraceae > Flaveria > Flaveria ramosissima. Next base: position 39,589,002 of record CM046045.1, on the reverse strand, counting down.
CATTGACTCTCGTTGACCATTAGTGATTCTAATGGACTGTTAATGACTCTAACCAATTATTATTGACTTTAGATGAACTCCAATGCTTGTTATTGACCTCTAACATCCCTAGTTAACCATCATATACTATAACTTACCATCAACGATCCTAACTGACCAATTATGACTCTAATTAACCATCAATTGCTCTATTTCGACCAATAATAATTTCAATTGACCATTAGTGACCTTAAATAATAACTAACGACTCTAATTGACCATCACTTATCTTAACTTACCAATAATGACCCTAAATAATTATAATTGACCAATAATAATCCTGATTGACTATGAATAACCAATAATGACTCTATATAATCAAATAATACCTAATCCTAACTGATAACTATGAACTCTAACTGGCCATCGTTGACTCTAACTGACCATAGATGATTTTATCTTGAACCATTTGATCATAAGTGACCTTAATTGACCATTAATGACTCCAATTGACAAACATTTATCCTTATTCACACATAATGATTCTGAGTAACCGTAATTGACCAACAATGATCTTAATTAACTAGATTGACCAATAATGATCTTATTTGATCAAAATTTAACTATTCACCATACATGATCTTGATTGATGATCATTGACTATAATTGATCATCATTGGCTCTAAGTGACCATAATTCACCATAAATGAAACCGCTTGACTAGTAGTGACATTAATGACCATCAATGACTCCAAATGACCATTATTTATCCTAGTTAACCAATAATAACCATTACTAGCCGTACTTGACCAATAATAACCCTAAATAATTGTAAAACCTACGTTTTGAGGTCTTGATGTCGAATCCCACAAGATTAAAAGAATTTTTCCGTTTAAAAACTCAATAACCAAAGTTGTTTAATATTTCATACACAAAAAGATACTTGAGACTAACTATCAACCCCCCTACAAATCGTAAAATTTGCGACAAATAATTGGAGACTGAAATGTCAGTAATTGAATATTTAATATACAAAATGCATTCAAGACTGAATACCAGCCTTTACGTCGAGAGTACAATTTATATACAAAAATACATATGAGACTAACTTTCATCCCCTGATACGTAGAATATGTGTTAATTATTGTTGTCAAAACAATAGATATGCATTTATTATTAGAGACTGAATATTAGTACGGGATAAGATCACGTATAAGATACCTAAGACTAATTTTTCAGTATTCGATAATGCTCTTAAAATAGTATAACTTGCGCCAAATAATTAGAGACTGAAAATTAGCCATTGATCCTTTCTTATGTAGAAGGTATTAAAGACTTAATATCAGTCTGTAATTGTATCTAGTTAGGAGTACTAAAAACTGATTGATAGTGTTTAATAATTTTCCTTAAAAAAGTAGAATGTGTTAATTATCAGAACTAGTCTCTAGTTATATTCATACAAAACTCTTTAATTAGTAATGAATACCGGTTTGATTAAGGTCATCTAAGAGAACTTTAGGATTGATTATCAAATTTCAATTCTTTTTTTAAAATGATATAACTTCCGTCAATAGTTAAAAGACTAAAAATCAATCCTTATTTATTTTTACACAAAAGGCATTCGAGATTCAATATTAGTTTCTAAGTTGGTCCACTGTAGGAATTTTAAGAACTGATTTTTAGTGGTTTATATGTTCCGTCTTAACTATATAATGTCTATTGCTCACTGAAGACTGAATATTAATCCCTAGTTAAATTTATCTGTAAAACTTTGTAGAGACTTAATCTCAATTTCTAACAAGGTCAATTATAAGATCTTTTAAGATTGATTTTCAGTCATCGTCTCGTTTCATTAAATGCTATGATTTTTTCCAAATAACTGAAGACTAAAAACCAGTCATTGGGTTTTTCACGCAAAAGACATTCAAGACTAATTATCCGCCTCTTGTTCGGTTCACCATAAGAATATTAAGAACTTTTTTTACTCTTTGATATATTCCCTCTTTATTAAAATCCACATATAAGTTATTCATACAAAGATGTCATTATTTATAAATAAGGGCACGTATTTAAGCTTGAAATATTGTAACTAAGTTTTCCTCCAAAAGTTTTATTCTACAGACATATTTATGACTGTGATTTAGTCTTACATAAGCTGTCAACTTATGAGGAACTAATTATTATCACTAACACGAGTCACAAAAAAAAATCAATGTCTAATTTTATGAGTAACTAATATTAGTCTCTGATACTATGCATCTAAGCTTGATAAATCGATCCTTAATAATTTAATGCCTAGGAACTTAGGAAAGTAACATTTCCACCCTAAAAACCCGAAGGGTTGAACCCACTCTGATACAACTAGTCGCGCACTGCCTTATAAGAATTGATCAACTATTTCGTCCCTTTGATAATCGAAATATATTGATTTCATTCAGACATGGACTTATTAGGGGAGTACTTGTTACATATTTGTCTACTATGACTAGAATGAATGTTCTGAAGAAACCTCAATTAAGTTATGCTCTAGAAAAAATGATTCTTGAATTTTTGTCATCCTACTAAGAAAGCTTTCCGACTCATGTATTAAAAAAAATTTCAGTTGGTATACCTAGGATATAGATCAATCCAACAACGTTTTGTTTTATTTTTCATGGAGTAAAATTCTCATTAGTAGGAGTCCATGAAATGGCTCCGTAGGCTATAATATTCATACAAAGGACACATCGAGCATAATTACCCTATTTAACTTCTATTATGACAAGATTCAATTTATTTTATAAAAACTGGAGGAAGATCTGATGAATTATTTTTTTCTTGAAAATCCCCATGACACACGTACCTTTCTTTATTGACTAGAAACCTACACGTTTAAACACATGCATATCAAGTAGATCCAATCCCCAATTTTAAAATAAGTTTTTACGTGATTTAATAGTGCCCATCAATGAAGTTCTTAATTTGATTAGAAGTAACATGTTTAGGAATTCATTTTCGGCTTGTACTATTAGGGAAATGTTGAAATACAAAGTCTTCTAAAACTAAAGTGTAAGAAGTATTAAGATGTTGATATGTGTCATTTTGATCAAAATTATGTTAAGGGCAAAACAGGTAATGTTCCCTCTTTTTTTAAACATTTATAACTTTTACATACAAAATTATTTTTTTAAAAAACTATATCATAAAAACTAGTATTTTTTTCTTTAAAACCATATAGTTTTGATATACAAAAACAAAGTTTTTTTAACTCATTGTGTAATTTCGTGAGGTCATTATGTAATCTTCTGAATTGATGAGGATTACACAATTATCTGATGAGAAATACACAATGAACTTGAAACATAAAAAGTTTACATATCTCATTATTGTGTTATTAAAAAATTATCATTTTAAAAAACACAATGCATAACAAAATTGTCAACATTAAACACAATGGATAACACAATGACCAGTACTAGACTCGATGATTAGCAATAAACACAATAAGTTACTTGATGAGTATCACACAATGACATGATCAAGATTACATAATCAATTGAAAAAGTTAACTAAAAATTACGTTTTCAGTATTATGTTATTTGAAAATCATCATTTAAAAAGAACAATGTATAACACAATAGTCAACACTAGACACAATGGGTACCACAATGACCAAAATTATACTCGATAATTAGCAGTAGACACAATGAGCTGTTTGATGAGGATTACACAATGATCTGATCAAGATTACATAGTGCACTAGAAAAAAACATAAGATGGTTTCATTTTAAGGATTGTGTTATGTGAAAATCACCATTTTAAAAAATAAAATAGTTAACATTAGATACAATGAGTAACACAATGACTAGCACTAGACTCGATCATTCGCAATAGGCACAATGAGCTGCTTATGAGGATTACACAATTACCTGATCCTGATTACACAATGAATTGAAAAAACATTAGTTATATTTTTAGCATTATGTTATTTGAAAATCATCTTTTAAAAAAGACAATGCATAACAAAATGATCAACATTAGCCACAATGATCTGATAAATGTTATACAATGATCTGATATTACACAATTAACTGACGAATATTACACAATGAGTTGAACTAACATGAAAAAAACTTTGTTTTTTATGTATCAAAAGCTTTCAAAGATTAAAAAACAATTACTTTTATGGTAATATATATATATATATATATATATATATATATATATATATATATATATATATATATATATATATATATATATGAATGGGTTCTTTTGAAAACCCAATAAAATTATAAGAACCCATTAACTAAATCACATCCTTTCATTTGGCATCAAAGATAGAATATTCCAATTGAATGGTTGTCATTATATCAAGGGTAAAATTGTAATTTTGGTTTTGTACAACTTTTGACTTTTGAGTGTCAGACACTCACCTACCATCCATTTTCTTCTTATCTTTCTTTCTTTCTCCTTTTCCTTTCTTTATACCACACTATCTTTTTCTTTCTTCTTTTAAATCTAAATCTCCATTTGATCTCCAATCTTTGTTCCACCATCACTCCACTACCTCACCATGATAGAAGCTGATGAGAGGTCGGATAGAACCCGATTGAAGGTCTCTTAGAAGCCAAATGAAGGTACCACCTCTCATCTTGGTTCTCTTTCTCCATCGCAAATCCCATCACCACGACTACATTACCACGACCATCGCACTACCATCGCCACCGCACTACCATCGCCACCGCACTACAGCCGCCACCACTCTGACGTTTAGATCTGGGTTCCGATCTGGGGTTCACATTATGTTTCAGATTTGGATTCATCAACCATTTTAGGTTGTATGGAGGAGGGAACGAGTTAGAGAAGAAGGTGCAAAAGTTGCATCAAGATATTAGTACATCAAGATCTAGGTACATTAATTTGTTTTATGTATCTAGGTTTTTTCATTTTTTTTATTATTTTTAGATTTGGGTTCATTGATGCATATTTTTAATATTCTATGTTACACATTTTTACATTTACGTTATACCTTCTTACAGTGGTGCTACACTTATTTATATTAACAGATCAGTAAGTTGCATAAGTTTATATTTGTTTTACAGATTGATGCATGTTATTTAATATTGGTTTACATTAGTTTACATTGGTTTACATTGGTGTAATGTTGGTGTAATATTGGGTTTTTCATAGTGTAACTTGATGTTTTACACATACTTGTTTACTAATTGTTATGTTGTTAGTGCATATGTTCTTAGCTTACTAATTGTGATTAGTTTCGTTATACTGGCGAAAGATGTAGTTTAGGTGTTTTAAATGGTTTTAGGTTCTTACAGTGGTGTTACACTTATTTATATTAACGTATTAGTAAGTTGCATCACTTTATATTTGTTTTACAGATTGCTTTATATTGGTTAATATTGATTTATATCAGTTTGCATTGGTTTACATTCGTGTAATATTGGTTAGTATTAGGTTTTTCATAGTTTACTTGATGTTTTACACATAATTGTTTAGTAAATGTTTTTGTTATTCAAATAAACATGATGTAATTGACTATAAATTTTATGAGATGTCATGCTACTTATTGTTATGTTGTTAGTGCATATGTTCTTAGCTTACTAATTGTATTTTAGTTTGGCTATACTGCATATGTTCTTAGCTTACTAATTGTGATGTAGTTTCGTTATACTTGTGAAAGATGTATTTTAGGTGTTGTAAAATGGTTTTAGGTGTTTTAAATGGTTTTAGGTTCTTACAGTGGTGTTACACTTATTTATATTAACGTAGTAGTAAGTTGCATCACTTTATATTTGTCTTACAGATTGCTTTATATTGGTTAATATTGATTTACATCAGTTTACATTGGTTTACATTCGTGTAATATTGGTTAATATTAGGTTTTTCATAGTTTACTTGATGTTTTACACATAATTGTTTAGTGAATTTTTTTTGTTATTCAAATAAACATGATGTAATTGGCTATAAATATTATAAGATATCATGCTACTTATTGTTATATTATTAGTGCATATGTTCTTAGCTTCCTAATTGTATTTTAGTTTGACTACAATGATGTAGTTTTGTTATACTAGTGTAACATGTAGTTTAGGTATTGTAAAATGGTTTTATTCTTTGAAATATAGGATTCTGTTGATGTAATTTAGGATTTTGTTGATGTCGTTACGGTTGTATGATTGCATCGAATCTATCTTTAGTGATCATTGCGATCATATTCATAACAGATCATCCCTTTTTAGTAAAGTAGTATTTTGATGTGTAGGTTTAGCGCACATAGAATTTTGGATCTTTAATCAAGGTTACAAAGTAATTTTCAGTTCAATTTTGTCATTTTAGTAAACATATGTTGCTGTAAAGTTTAACTTTAACCTTGAGAGCATATTGATACATTCAAATCTTATGTTTTGGTAGTCTCTTTTGATGTCCAATTCTATGAATATTTAAGCTTTAGTTTTGGGTGCAGATTCTAAGATAAATAACAAATTATAAATCATAAGCTGTCATGTATTCAATTTTTTTCCTGACAGTTTACACGTAATGAAGTTAATGTGATCATCAAATAATTCATTAAACCTGGTACCCTTACCCCAATGGGCTTAAGAGATTTGTAAACATTAATTGTATATTTAATTATTTTTACATGATTTATTTCGCATGTAATATACTTTTTTAACATATTTATTTAATCTTCACATTATTATATATTGGAACATTAGTAATATTAACTCTTAATTGAATTGTTAATATTTTTTATTTAATTTTTCAACCCGTGTAACATACGGGTCGTTAGGCTAGTGTGTGTGTGTGTATATATATATATATATATATATATATATATATATATATATATATTAAAATAATATTGTATGTAAAGTTTCAATTATTTACCCTTATGTAATCAAATTTTCTAAACAAATGTGGAACTTGAAAATATGGTTATACATACAAGATTGAACAGTAATAATAATGTTTGAATAATAATAATTTTTGTTTAATGTTTAATTAATGTTTATGTTTGTTTATTGAATTCAAACCTAACTGGTCCGACTTTCACACCTTCACATTCGAACAATTTGTTTTTTAAATTTCTGTAAAATGTCACTTTAACAAAGAGTCGCAACAATTGTAATTTTTGTGTTTTTTTGTGTATGTTTGAGTTTATGTATGTTTCAACATAATTTTGTTTGGAAAAGAGGTAAGTCATGTATAATATGTTTTCATTCAACGGTATAAATTCAAGTTATTTACGTTTCAACGTAAATTTAGTTTGGAGACAAGTCGGGTCGATTGTTCGTTTATTCTTTATCACGGCATGTACGATGACGCCACAATGCGCAGTTGGTTAAAAACTAGTTAACTATAAGTACGTTTGAAAGGATATGATATCTTCGGAATAAACTATAAGAATCATTTCAAAAGAATTGAAATAGCCTACGCAATTCAAGTGTTATATACATCTTTTGTTTTATTTTATTGATTTATTTATATCAATTATTAGTAGGCCAGTCTTCTATTTCATTATTTAATAAAAATTTGTCGGCTCAAACAATGAATTTGGATCAAGAATCAAATATATATTACAATTAACTTTTAACATTAAGACAACGTGTTAGATTTGCATGTTTAAAATAATAATATACTTGATCATCTTGGTCCGAATATCTCAACAAATTAGCTTTTAAGCAAGGGTTTTCCTAACAAAGTTATTATTAAGATAATAGTTATTAATAGTCTCGAATCATTTGATAGGGATAACAAATACATTTTGAAGAAAATAGATCAGTATAAATTGGATATATGCAATTTTACATGTGTGTAACGGGTATTATAGAGTCAGGAGTACTAGTAAAACGAATTTAACAATGATAGTATCTAAAACTAGTACAAAGCCTCCCGAGTTGCAACGAGAGGCGTAAAACTGTGACAAGTAGCACCAATAACACGCTATTGCTAGTGACCACCAACACCGAAAAAGCTCGTATTGAAAAAGAAAAAAAAGCAAAAAAAAATAAACAAATAAAACCAACGAAAATTGACGTAGAACGTTGAATCACACAAACAAAATGTAAAACATATAAATCAATAAATAAGTTGATCTAGGACCAAAGCGTTGCGACATGGCTTAACGGGGGGGGGGGGGGAGCGTAAAAACGTTGAACCACATACGCACGCTACGACGTATTAACTCGCAAAAATTAGATTGAAACGTAAAACGTAAAAATTGTATAATATGAAAAGTATCGGGCACCAAAGTTGAAAGTTAAAAAATATTAATGCTAAATTGCAAATGATCTAAAAGTATTGGATTAAAATAAAAAAAATTAGATATTAAAAAGACAAAACATGATACAATCCACCAAAACACATGTAACAACCCATTACGCATACTAATGTTGCAAATTAGTGTATACTAAATGTAATATTACATCCTTCTGAAGTGATAACTCAGAAATGTTTTTAACCAAGTAACCATTTATCATTGTTATTTTTTCTATCAAAAACAATTGTATCACGGTCATAGTAATATTTCAATGCTCACAAATTAAACAGAAGTTAGCTATTATCACATAAGGTTTGGTTATTAGGACACACTCCCATTATAGATCACCCTCTAGAATTCTATACGGTCGTATAATTGTATAGGGGGTTGTATAGCTCTATAGGGGACGTATGCTCTTCTGACAGCCCCCTGAATTTTTTTCGTATTCACTGTCGAATTTTGCTATACGCATCATATATACCTTTGACAGCCACCCTTGAATTTTTCTTGTTTTTAGTGTTGTCAACTCTATACATGTCGTATACTTACGTCTCATATAGGAACATACAAGGCATATAAGAGATGTCGATTTATAAGGGTTAGTGTCTTAATATTAGGACTGTAAAGTCCTCATCTCGATCGATTCCACATATTATTACACTTGATAATCAAATTAAGACGGATGTATGCATGTGTGATATCCATGAACTTCAAACAAACTCAATCAAATATTATTAATCAAACGATTACAATACCAAAGGAGTTTACATCATTGAATCTTGATCAACCCGAGGTGAGCTCCCATCGGGTGGCCAATCACCTAACTCTCTCCTTTCTCACCCTCAAAGCACTTTTACAAAATGAACACACATAATGAAACACAAAGGAACAACATCTATATATATACTATCCAAATGTTCTCGCGCGAGAACATCAAGTTCTCGCGTGGTAACTTCAAGTTTTCGGACGATAAGATTTTTATCCATCATCTTGGAGTTCTCGCTTTCTTGTATTTCTTGCATGATTTGAATTTTTGCTTTTCACTTGATATTGGAATTCATAAAGGCTAGGTCCTTATAATTTCCCCTATGGATATGTTTGATTTCAGTCACTCATCTTCAAGAATTATCTGATCATCGGGTATCTTTCACTTCAGTATTCCTCCTCAGCTTTAACCACCTCCTAATGTATATCTTCATAAAGAATATCACGTCTGAATCAAGATTAAACTGTTCTATATTGATTACTTACAACTTAAGATGTATTAGGCACACGACAGAGAGGTCCAACTTTTATTTTGGATTCCCAAAGAACCCGATTCTTTAATCCGATTACAAGATTTTGTGACTACAAACTAGATCATCTAAAGTATTCTTCCACCTAAGTAAGATGTAATAAGCCCATATTTTCAGAGCAAAAATACCAAACAATCTTGATTTCTCAATTAATTAACACGTTCGGTCATTGTCCCTATCAGTAAGATAAGATAAACCCACATTGTTAAGTTAATTCACGAATGACCCGAATCAATTGTAGTAGATATAGAATCTTGAACTTGATCAAACAACACAAAAACCCATTTTTAAGTACCAAACTTCAAATCATCCAACATCTTTCATATATAGGCTAAAACACTTGTTCGAAAACCTTCATATACTTACAAATTTCTGCATCTAATCAGTCACGGTTTTAATATGGATGATGAAGTTTTAACATGGTGAAGTTTTTGCATTAGGAAATTTTCACAAATAATGGTTACAGCTGCGAAGATTTTGCATGAAAATTTTCTCATGAAAAGTTTTTTCATGGAAAAATTTCTCCTAAAAAGTTCTAGTATGGAAGTTCTCGCACGAAAGTTCGCGGATAGAAAAGTTTTCTCAGGAAAAATTCTCTCATATAAAAGTTCTCGCAAAATACGGTTATTTATCCAAAGTTCTCGCACGATGGAGTTACTCCCGCGAAAACTTCAACCAAAATCGGCTTTATAATTTTGAATCACTGCTACAGTCTCAAATCTCCGTTTTCCACTAAAAGGCAAAGATATCGAGCGTAATGATGTAACGAAGCCGATTACACGTGTGTTCACCCTCGGTTTCACCTTCTTCTCCTTTGAAACCGGTCGAAACTCAATCTAAACATTTAAATCTTCAACCTCCATGTTTAACGTCTCAAACGGATGATTGCGGAATGAAAATCCGTGTACCAAGAGCAACACCTTGCTCTGATACCAAATGTAAAGTGCTCATCTCGATCGATTCCACATATTCTTGCACTTGATAATCAAATAAAGACGGATGTGTGCGTGTGTGATATAAAAAAACTTCAAACAAACTCGATCAAATATTATTAATCAAACAATTACAATACTAAAGGAGTTTACATTGTTTAAGCTCGATCCACCCGAGGCGAGCTCCCTTTAGGTGGCCTATCACTCAACTCTCTACTCTCTCACCCTCAGAGCACTTTTACAACATGAACACACATAATGAAATACAAAGGAAAAATATCTATATATACTATCCAGATGTTCTTGCGTGAGAACATCAAGTTCTCGCGTGACAACTTTAAGTTTTCGCGCGATGAGATTGTTATCCATCATCTTGGAGTTCTTGCTTCCTTGTATTTCTCGCATGATTTGAGTTTTTTCTTTTTACTTGATATTGTAATCCATAAAGGCTACGTCCTTACAAGGACCCTTATACAATTACTAATAATAACAACATCTTCATCAATTTAGAGTGGAGGGGGTGCTCACACCATACACAACACATCACACCACACCACATACCCGTCAATTATATTCTGTTATCTCACACCACATCACAAGATTTGGAAAGGGCACTCATGCCACTTCATGCAAAAAGTTTTGTTTTAAAATTACTTCAAAAAAATGCAAACTTACATTAAAAACTACATTAAAATAAAAACAATAAAACAAAATAGACATTAAAGTAAAAACATTAAAAAATACAAAAACTAAAAATCTATAAATCAAACTTACACTTACGTAGCCGGGCAATTTGTCATTTGCATTCCAGGATGTCGTTCAATATCTGCTCAGCACATCGTCATGCGGTTTAAGGAAAATCATTATGTCCTGGTCTGGGGTTTCCCGAAGTGAACATCTCTGGTTGTAAGTTTAGGAAACCAATTTCAATTCGGTTACTTTCATACAAAGCGCTTCTTATTCTTTTTTTTTGCTTCATTTTTTTCTCCCTCATCGCTTTGTAGTCAATAATGGCCTCATTCAACGTTGTTTTGCTTGATGACTCCCCAAATTTATTGCCTTTGCACCTCGGCTAGATCGGTGTGGCATTTTCATTGAGGTCAGAGAGGGGGCTTGTAACGTGCTTATTTAAGCTTACATATTGGCACAATGTTGAAGTTTTAGTCCTCTTTATTATTTGAGTATCATACTCCGCAGCCATAACCTCCACGGGCTCTCATTTGACATGGTTTCTTACCATCTTTCACACCTTGATGCTTGTAAACCATTTTCTCTCGTAAACCTTTTTGTATTCAGTTAACGCTTTAGGAATAAGAAAATTATGGGGATTGATATGTGGGCATAGTTGGGTGGTAGTGTGATGGTTGAGACGAGTCATACAGGTTCTAAAACCAATCCGTTATATGTTTTTTGGTGGTTTGGGCTCGGGATTTTGTGGATTTTTTGTTTAATTCCATTGTGTATAATTTTAAATGAGTAGAGAAATGTCTAAGATTAGTTTATTAAATTTATGCTAATTAGTTGGTATTTATAGTGTTTGATTTTTTTAAATTAGTCGTTGGGTTTTTAGGGGAGGAGGACCTAATGGTTCTTTGCAAACGGTCACAAGAAGAAAGAAGCCACGGCGTAGCTTTTCCATGCTACACCAAAAAATCGTAGAGTGGGGGGGTTGTGTTACTGCGTGGCGTAGGAAGCCATCGCGCCCTCACGGTGGGTGCGACCCTCACACCCATAGTCCTACCACTAACTTAGACCATTAATATTGCTAAAATGAAAATGGAATGATTGATGTGAGGTTATAGGTAAATGCTTAGAGAAACGTGTTGCTAATGATTTAAACATCAACAAAAGTATCACCTCAGTCGTCATACGTGTACTTTTCTATTAATTCTTCAGGGTGAGCAGGCCAACGACGGCGATGCGGCGGCATGGTTTTTAGTGGTTAAAGGTGGTTTTCATTATTTGAAGGAAGTTTTATAGTAAAAAAAAGATTGTGACATGAAGTGTCATGAGTGTTCCTTCGAAACTTTATGATGTATTATGATATGACATGGGTTAAGATGACATGTTTTCATTAATTGATTTATGATGTACTGAGTGACTCGTGGTATGAGTGCGTCCATCACCCTCATAAAAACTTATTTTACTCCAACTTTATATTATTTTTCTAAAACTCATAGTTCCAACATGATCAATTGTTTTTTATAATATATTTTTATAAAAAAAATAACTTGTAGGTGTGAGAGAAAGGTAGATATGAGAAAAGGGCGAACCTTTTCTCCATTCCTTGATTTTTACAAATCCACATTAGCTCCCAAACAACACAAGCAACCATCACCTTTTTTTTTATTTTCACATCTAAAGTATTAAATGATTTTGTGTTTAAAAACATATTTTAATAGGTCATTTTATGAAATAGTTGACGACTATTGAAATTTAAGAACATCATTGTTCTTCTTCTATATTGGATTGGTTCATCCTTAAGATGGTATATTTAACTACATCGATATATATAACCAAGTAATAATCTGATGGCCCTTAATCGGATTGATTGAACACAACATAATAAATCAAACTTGTATAAACAAACATGATTTGATTATAACTAAACGTTAATGAGATCGGGATTAAGCAACATAATCATACACATAAAGATATACATCTTGAAGTTTTAAAAGTTGGGATCATGAAAATTACCTCCTAATGGGTGTTATTTCACCGGTGGCAAATAGTTATCATCCTCATATGACATTAGCTCATCTACGGACGTTTCAAACAATGACTAAGCTTAAACTAGTTTATAAGATGGGAGAAACACATCACACATGCATGCCATCTTTGTAAACAAAAAAATCAAATCAGTTACAAAAATTATATAGAGGATTATCATTAAAAGACCCATATATAGTATTGTGGACTTCAACTCTATAGTCTCTACTCTTTTGCTTATTTTATCATTGCAAAAATTATACATTTTCTAATTAACACGTGACATTAAACTAAACAAACAACATTCTTAATCAAACAAAAACACGCGTTATGCATTTTAGATGAGTCAAAATCCATTAGTTTTATTTGTTAATATATTAAGAAAACCACATCAAACACAAAAATAAAAGTACAAGCACTAATTTCTAGCTCCAATAGTTCATAACATCCCAATCATAACCCATGTTTACAACACAAAAAGCCTAACAACAGAAACCCATAAGGTACAACTCAACAAGGCATAACCCATGCAAAATAGTACAACCCCTCGAAGCATAAGATCTTCAATCATCCACTCCTGTAGTAGTACCCAAACAAATCGACAGCAGAAGCCATGATACGTTGTTGATTAACATAATCACCCTCACCATTGCCACATAAACGAGTCGAACCGCTCATGTGCCATTCAAGAACAATTTGCTTAAAACTTGTTACAAGTAGAGTTTAACCATGATTTAGTCCAGTTCTAACTCATGTTGTTGAATATTATTTTGATATTTTTATTATTGTAAGTCATCTTACAATGACCAATTTATGATTCGACCTTGCGTTTGGTCTAATTTGGCATCTAGCCCACATTTTAGAATTATACTTTAACTTTTGATTATTTCGTCATTTCTAAGATAATTAACACGTGACATGAAACTAAATAGAAGAATAATGATGTTCAGTTTTGTTCTTTAATGGAATTTATGGAGGTAAGGCATCTTATCTCTCTTTAAAAGATTATTAGTTTCAATCGTGTTAAATTTAGATACACATAATAATATAAGTAGATTAATAGCTGTTCGAAAAAAACATAGTGTTTAATTTTATTTCTTAACATATTATCGTAACCACTCTAAAAAGTTTTTAAACGGCTAACACATACCATCACTACTCATACTATTAAATCTACGTTTTTATTCAGCATAAAACTTAAACCTTTAACAATATAAAGCAAATTATGTTTTTATATACTATGATACCATTAGACGAAAAACACTTAGACAAAAACCAAACTAAATATGACAAATAAAAATACAACCGTTAATTTCTAATTCCAATAGTTCATAACATCCCAATCACAACCACCCATGTTTACAACACAAAATGCTAAAAACACAAAGCCACAAAGGTACAACCCAACAAAGCCTAACCCACACACCATAGTACAACCCATCAAAGCCTAACACCTTCAATCATCCTCTCATCACTAATACCCAAACATATCACCAGCAGAAGCCATAATAGGCTGTTGATTAACACACATCACATTCCATGAATTCTCCATCAAATCACCCTCAAACAACCAACTCCCACCACCATTCATGCATTGACCACTTGTACCATTAACGCATTGAGCGGTTGTACAATTACCATTTGTGTTTATCATATTCAAAATTCCGTTAAGTGACTCAAGACTCTGGCTGAGCTCGCTCACCTGAGCCCTCAAAACAGAGTTCTCTGCTTCGATTTCGACGAACCGGTTCGTCGTGAGTTCGATGGTGGTTCGAATCCGATCGTTATCGGTCTTGATCCGACTAGCTTCAGCCATCAGTTCATCGATGTACCTCTGTTTCCTCATCCGTGATCTTCGTGCCGATTCACGGTTCGATTCCATACGTTTCCTCTTCTTCTCATCGATCAATCGGTCCTCCGGTGGCAAATCTGAGAAAATTGTTCACAAATAATCAGCAAATCTGATATAATTCATGTAATTAAGCAGATAAATTACCAAAGAAAGTTGAATTTAATGGTAATTTTGAAAAACAGAGGATATCTCTGGGGATACTTACAGGTAGCTCTGCCTCTGATTTCGTCGGACCCAGATGAATTTCCGCTTGAAGACGACATGGGTTATGGTGATTTGAAGTTATAAATCAGTATAACGAATAAAAAACTTGAAAATTGATGATTAATATGCAGAATCGAGACGAAATCCGAAGGTAATTTCTGAGAAAACGTAGAACCAGTAGAGGAAGACGACGGAGAACGATTGAACAAGATGGGTCCTACGGATTAGTGAGGAATTGATCATAAACCCTGATCGGAGGATTTCACAGAGAACAGGAGACATTAATCTTTAACATCTATACATCAAATATTCAAGATTGATTGAAATTGGGGATTATGAGATTTGATCGTCGGTGGGGTGGCCGGAGATCGGAGTTTGTGAATAGAAGAAGAAAATTTTGGGGGATGATGGAAAAAATGAAGGTAGAAGAGGTTTTGCAGAGGAAGAAGATGGGGTGATTATATAGATGAAACGAAGGGTGAAATGGTTGAATTGAAAAGGGAGATTGGTGGTTTTGAGAAGAAGACGAAAGTGGAAAACAAACAAGTTGGTGATTATAATATTAGATGAAGTTCCACCTTGATTTCTTCACCCATTTATGTTTTTGAAAAAAAAAACATATAAATTTATAAACTTATTAACACCACTATACTATCCAATCGAGTGTTGTCAAAGTGGCTCGTTACTCATGTTTCACTTGAAGATAACTTGAAAATAACCCTTTGTAGTTAGCATGTTTATAAACGAATTAAGTTGGCTCGTCTTGGTTTTATAAACGACTCTAGCTCAAGTTAAGATCTGCTCGACTTGTCACTGGTTAATTGTCTTGTTGGCTAATTCGTAGGTCAAATTTAAATCAAAGCTTAAATCATATACCAAAATTATGGCATTATCTAAATAGATCTTAGACATATGGTTATTTTATTTTTTTAGTAAAAACATAATTTTAATCATATATATAATGTATATAGTACATAAAATATCAATTCCGTATTATTGTTACAACAAGTTAAGATAAACAAATATAAAAATATTTTTGTTTATTGTATATGAATATGTGTATAAAAGAACAAACCATATTAGTTCACAATAGATTGGGTCAGCTCGTTTCCATAATATGAGCTCGTTAAGATAAACGGCAAATTCAACTTGGTTTTTATACTCCTGACTCAAACATCAATCTACATTGCATAAGGATTGTCTGAGGTGTCCATAATATTACACGGAGATGTATGAGATGATATGATTACTTATCAAATGGGTAACAGTAAGGTGTTATACGTACTTATGAAACAAGTAGCGTGAGGAATTATGTGGACACATCGAAATGTTTTATGGCCCTTGTAAGTTACTTGAGTTAATAGATGTGATATGGCACATATTTACGAGCTAATACGGCCCATGTAACACGTTAAAAGAGCCATATAAGATCTCATGAGGCCCGTATGATATTTAAGGTTGTAAACGAACTAAACATTTAGTTAACAGTTTGTTAAAATTTCGGCAGAAAGTTCATTAATGTTCGTTCGTTTAATAAAGGAACGAACACCAACAATAAAACTTGGTCGTTAAGTTAAACGAGAATAAATAAGCAGAGGTTGCGTTCGTTCGTTCATTTATGTTCGTTTGTGTTTGTTGATTCAAAAATTTTGTATTCTTATTTTTACTAGTTTTAATATATGAACGTATGAAATCATAGTTATACTATATGTGTTCATCAACACCTCCCATTTGATCATTATATTTTTTAGACCTTAGTTATTTCTAAAGTTATATTTATAATAATTATGCCAAATATTTTTGGATAACAGGTTAAGTTTGTGTTAAAGTTTAATAAACCTTCATTTGTTTTTGTTTATGTTCATGAATATTTGTTTGTAATCGTTTTTTCTTAAGTTAATTTAGGTTTGATAAGTTTTTGTGAAGAGTTAATTAAAAGGTTATTTCTTTAGTGAATGAACACAAACAAGAAATATCATTCGGTAAATGTTTGTGAACAATTCATTAACAACTTCATTTTAATTTCTTAGTGAACGAACAGAAACAAAGAATTGTTTGTGTTCCTCTGGTTCATTTACGGTCCTAATGATATATGAAACAATATACATATAGTAGGACCGTTATGTTTTTTAAATCCTTATTAAATGATACTTAGATGCAAATTTTAAATTTAATACCTCTATGTTGTTTTGAAAAGATGTTTAATCACTTTAACTAATACGAAAGAAAAAACCATCTTGTATAGAAGTACAATAAAATAAATTAAATGTCACTATAGTAGATGTATCAACTAATTAAGGCTCATTACTATACCTTAAAAACCAAGGTCGGTGGCTAATGGGATTGTGCCACCGACTTTGGTTTGTTATATATTCGATTTGTGTTGTTTCTAACTACAATCGTCAACCTAGCAGACTTGGTAAGTGGCAAGTTTTTCAAGTTGAGTTCTGTGGTTCGACCCTTTGGGCAACCAACTTTTTAAACTGATCTTTGTTTTTCCCTTCCATCTCACAACATAATATTAAATATTTAATCACATTCTCTTTTCTTTCAAATATGATTTAACAATTAAAACATAACTATTACCTTAAAAAAAATCTGACTCATACCTATCAACTTTTAAATTCTACATTTTTAACCTACAATTTCTATAAATTTATAAAATGTCGTTTTGACGTTTCAAAAGTTTCGGGTGTATAACCACTGTATTTTTGCTTAAAACACTAATTTTTTACATCACTGTATTTTTGCTTAAAACACTAAATTTTTACATTCTTATTTTTACGTATGTGTTGATATAAATTCGAGCCGACTACGTTTTTACGTAAATTTATTTAGGAAACAAGCCGGTCAAATATTAATTTTAAGTTAGTCTACATTTCGACGTAAATTTTCTTTGGAAACAAGTCGGGTCAAACATAATATGTTTTCATTAAATTAAATTTATAAAAGAGTCGGTCCGATTGTAGTCTATAGATTATCACGGCACATACAACATCACTACGCATGCTTATTTTTAGGATTTAGGTTCGTTTTGAGTTGGTACGTTCCGATGTAAATTATATTTGGATTCGTGTAAAATATAATACGTTTTTATTCGACAATATAAATTCAAATTACTTTGCGTTTGCACATAATTTAGTTTGAATACGAGTTAAGTCGATTATAATTTATAGTTTAGTACGCCATGTACGGCACCGCCGCAACGCGCGACGGGTAAAAAGCTAGTTTGACTTAAAAGAAGATAAAATTTGCTTTATAAGCACGGAAGAATCCTTTATAGAAGGAAACAATTATAAGACGAGTATTTAAAGAAAAGGAAATTAATTTTGTTATTAGTTTTAATTTTTAATCCTTATCTTTACTAGCTAATTACATTAGACAATATTTATGTATATAATTTGTTTTATATTTGATACTTTAGCCTAACGGTCGTTAGTTTGCATCAATCGTATGGTCATCACATGAGGGTAGACGCGTAAAAAAACATCTAGGTGGCTTAATTAAAAAATAAATTGATGTATTAGACAAATAGATGAGTAAAATGTTGCAACCGACAAGTAAAGCCTCAAACAAATTATATATAACTTTATCATCACTTTTTCTAAAGCTTGTTTTATAAAAAAATAATTGTATCATTTGATTTATATATCAATAATAAAATAACTTTACAAAAAAGTGATGATAAAAATATATAAATTTGTTTGAGGTTTTACTCATCTGTCTTAATATTTACTTATCATCTTTTCTTAGATAACTTCATGTGGCATGCGTTCTAATTTAATGCATTAAGTTTATTATTAAACACAAATCATATGACACAATCATCTTTTTATAAAACTAGCTTCAGGAACAGTAATTGTAAAAATATATAAACTTTGTTTGAGGTTTCACTCATCAATCATAATGTTTTGCCGATCATATTTTCCTAATACATCGATTAGTTTTTAAATTATGTGCGCTGCGTGGATTTGTTTTACATGTTTACACTCTTGTGATAACATTATAACAATATGAACTAACTTAATGATGCAATATGTATATGCTCGTAACATCCTAATTTTCAAAAATATAGTATAGGAAAGATGTTTACTATTTTTCAAAACTAATATGAACTTGTTAACTTATAACGGTTATAATTTTGAAGAAATTACTAATTTTAAATGTTGAAATGCTAAAATAAGTTGACGTTTCACCAAACTAAAATGACGTATGTCAAAATGTAAGATTTGTAAAATACGAGAGTTATATAAAGAAGTTTATGAAAAGATACTATATTCATTCACCGTTACAAAGATGTATCGAGACTTAAAAGCCAATTATTGATGGTCAAGTATGAAATGAGATATTGTTAAATATGTGTAAAAGTGCTTACCATGTTTATAAGTGAAAGCGAGACATCAATCAGGCTTTTGGATTTTCCTAAGGTTGTGATGATATTTGGGTGATTGTAAATCGTAGAGCAAAGAATGCTTGCTTTCTATTAATTTGAGTGATATATTCTTCGAAAATGACAAAAGCTTTTTATATGAAAGAAATTATGTCATGACAATGAGCGTGGTTTCTGTTGTGTGTGATCATGACACATGGTTCACTTCTTGTTTTTTTCATGGAATTCCAAGATTTATAAGCACCAAGTAGTTAATGAGCATTGTAAAACACCAACACACGGATGACCAAAGTGAAAGGAGTATTTAGATTCTTGATATTAAGTTATAGGACTTCCTTATTTATTTTATTGAAATATTAGATTCTTGATATTCAGTTATAAGACTTCCTTATTTATTTTATTGAAAATTAGGATATCCACGCACTCTTTTTGGAATTGTCCTAACAATAATAACTTTTAATCGAACGTTACGATCCCTCTAATGTTTTTATTGTTCGAAGTGTCTCTGAAATATAGTATAGAAGTCAAGTGTTGGTGTCATGTTGCCAAAGTGAAATGGTTAAAGTGTAAAATCTAAGGGTGATAATAGTTAGTTAGCTTAAGTTGAGGGATGATTAGTGTCTAATTGATACTTTTTTAATTTTCTATAATTTGATAGGTATATAAAGGATCAGAGAACTTATGGAACATTAGTAGTTTTCTCATTCATTTCTTTTGTAATTCTCTTCTTGTTAATGAAATTCAAGTCATTTGGTTCTTAATTCAACTTGTTAATCCTTTTGACTTTGTTCTTTGACTCATGTAATTCTGTTATTTAATTTTAACAATTGGTATTAGAGCCTATTGGCTCAATTCCTCAAGAAGGTGATTGGAGATTGATTTAATTAAAGATTGGAGGATGGTGTCAACAAAGTTTGAACTTGAGAAATTTGATGGAAAGAATGATTTTGGATTATGGCGATTGAAGATGCGTGTATTGCTGGTTCATCAAGGTGTGGTAGATGCTCTTGGAGCCGAACTCAAGATCCCAGAGAGAAGCACTGAAGACAAGAAGAAAGAATTACAAGATAAGAGGAATGGATGGTTGAAAAAGCTCATAACACTATAATTCTTAGTTTGGGAGACAAGGTCCTTCGTGAAGTCTCGAAAAAGGTAACTAATATGGTATTTGGGCTAAGCTAAAGAGTCTTTGGTTATTAGGCTTATCTGAAAATAAAAGATTGTATACTTTTCAGTTGGAACCTAATAAGACTTTGGATGATCATAAAGAAGAGTTTAACAAATTGATAATTGATTTAAAAAACATTAATGTGAAATTAGAGGATGAGGAATAGGCAATCATTTTCTTGGCCTCATTACCTCAATAACATAAGCACTTGTAGATACTCTCATGTATGGGAGGGACAGTTTGTCTTTAGAAGAAATGCTAGCCATTATGAACTCAAAGGAACTAAAACAAAGAACTGAGACTCAAAGTGATGGGTCAGATGGGTTGTTTGTGAGAGGCAGACCCAAACACAAAGTCACTAAGAATAGAGGAGTTAGTAGATCAAAGTCAATGACGAAGAGAAGGTGCTTTGTGTGTAATTCAGAGAACCACTCAAGAAAGATTTGAATGGAGGAAAAAGAAGATGAAGTTGAAGAACTCTACAAAACATTCTAATCATGTTCAAGAAAGCTCCTCTGATGGCTATGAAAATGCGGATGTGCTAGTAATTACAAAGTCGTAAACTAGCCAAGAGTAGGTTATGGATTCTAGTAGGTCATACCATATAACACCATTAAAGGATCTAATTCTACAAGACTATGGAACAATAAAGCGAGGTGATGATAGGCCTTGTAAAATCAAAGGAATTGGCATAGTCTATTTAAATCTTAACAATGTATTTGAGATTATGTTACAACAAGTCAGGTAGATTTCAGACCTAAGAGAAATATAATCTCCCTTGGTAGTTTTAAGGGTGAAGGGTGTCATGTAAGTTTGAATGGTAGTATGGTCAAAATAATCAAGGGCTCTATGGTGATTATGTCAGGAACTAAAAAGTTGAACAACATTTACATTCTTGATGGGAAGGTGAACTCGAGAACTATGAATATGGCTACTCATATGAATGAAACTATGGCCATGTTGTGGCATAGTAAGTTAGGCCATTTTAACAGTTAGGGGCTTGCTAAGTTGAACAAACAATATTTACTGGGTGATTTAGTTGATAGTGATGCAGGGTTCCGTGAGCATTGTGTTCTAGGGAAAACTCACATGGTTAGGTTCAATAGAAGTGTGCATAAGTCTAAAAGTGTGATATATTATGTACATGCTGATCTGTAAGGACCAACTAAGACAATATCTCTAGGTGGAGCCTCTAATTTTTTGTTAGTCATTGATGATTTCTCTAGAAGAGTATGGGTGTACACACTAAGGGGAAAGCATGAATCCTTTGAAAGGTTTAAGGAATGGAAGGTGTTGTTAAAACTTAAACAATGAAAATGTTAAGAACTGAGAACAGATAATGGTCTTGAGTTTTGTAGTGGTCCGTTCTTCCAGTTATGTAAACTAGATAGAATTGCTAGGCATTTAACAGTTCGAGGGACTCCACAAAAGAATGGATTTATGGAAAGAATGAATAGGAAACTGCTTAACAAAGTAAGATGCATAGTATCAAGTTCTGGGTTGCCTAACGATCTTAGGCTGAAGCTGTGTTAGTGGATTGTTATTTGTGAATAGCTCACCTTCATCTACTTTGGAGATAAGAACACCTATGGAAGTATGTTCTGGAAAATGGAAAGATTATAATAAGTTGAGGGTTTGGAACTTTAGCCTATGCTCATGGTAGACAACAGAATGATTGGTGGCAAATGGATATGAAACTGCTTAACAAAGTAAGATGCATGTTATTAAGTTCCGGGTTGCCTAACAGTTTGAAGCTGAAACTGTGTTAGTGGCTTGTTATTTGTTAATATATCACTTTCTTTTACTTTGGAGATTAGAACAACTATGGAAGTATGGTCTGGAAAAATGGAAAGATTATAATAAGTTGAGGGTTTTGAAACATTGGCCTATGCTCATGTAAGACAAGAGAAGCTGGAGCCCAGAGCTATAAAGTTCATACTTGTTGTAAAATCGATTGAGAATATGAACGCGGAATAACGATCAATACAAAGATGATCTTAGAAAGAATAAACGTGAACAAGAACTTTCAAATGATTATTAGTAATTGAATGATTTCGGATCCTTCTACCGATTACATTAGGTCCTTATTTATAGCAGGAAACTAACTCTAACTAACTCTCAACACATATTGAGAATTTACATAAAAGACCCTACACTATATCTTCCGAACGGAAGTAACCCTTCGGAAGATTCCCTACTAAACAGATGTATACTTCGGAAGAAATCCAAAGTACACAACAACATCCTTCCGAAGCAAACATAACCTTCGGAAGATATCACCTAAGCTTCGGAAGAATCATGATAAGCTTCGGAAGAAGACTTAACCTTCGGAAGTTCACTTGTTTTGGCTTTTAATACTTCACAATCTCCACCTTAAAATCCAAAACAAGATTTTAACCAACTCCCAATGCATCCAAGCAAAACTTGAACTTTCCACCAGGTAGAGACTTTGTAAACACATCCGCTGGATTCTCCAAAGTAGACACACCTTCCACTTTCACCTGCCCAGCATTCACCACATCCCTTATGAAGTGTAACTTCACATTAATGTGCTTTGTTCTCTCATGAAACATGTTGTTCTTTGACAATTGAACTGCACCCTGGTTATCACAGAATACCACTGAGCCTGCCACTTTGATTCCCAACTCAGAAACAAAACCATTCAGCCATATAGCTTCCTTGACTCCCTCAGTCAAAGCTATATACTCAGCCTCTGTTGTAGATAATGCCACCACTGCTGCAACTGAGCTTTCCAACTTACCAAGTTACCCAGCACTTGAAATGCATACCCTGTAATAGATCTACCTCTATCCAGGTCCTTGTCAAAATCTGAATCCACATAACCAACAATCCTGTCAACCTTTCATGTTCATGATGCCCAAACACTAAACCATAGTGCTTAGTACCCCTGAGATATCTCAAGATCCATTTTACAGCAACCCAATGAGCTTTCCTCGGATTTGACAAATACCTGCTGACTAAACTCACAGCATACCCAATATCCGGCCTTGTACAAACCATCAAGTACATCAAGCTCCCAACGACATTGGCATAAGGTACTTTCTCCATATATCCAACTTCAGCAACTGACTTAGGACAATCAGAACTTGACAGTTTAATATGAGCACCTATAGGAACAGTTACTGGCTTCACATCATCCATCCTATAGTTACTTAGCATCTTCTCCAAGTAAGACTTTTGAGACAGCTTCAACACCCTGTTCTCTCTGTCCCTTGTAATCTCCATGCCCAATATCTTCTTTGCTTCACCTAGATCTTTCATCTCAAACTCTGACATCAACATTTTTTTAGTAGCTTCAACTTCCTCCAAGTCTGAGCAAGCCACCAACATGTCATCAACATACAACAACAATTACACAAATTTGTTCTCACTGTATTCTTTGAAATACACACAACTATCATAGCTGCTCCTGTTAAACCCATTAGTCACCATGTGTTCATTAAATCTTTTATACCACTGTCTAGGGGATTGCTTCAGCCCATACAAAGACTTCTTTAAGAGACATACCTTCTCTTCCTGCCCCTTTACCTCAAACCCCTCTGGCTGCTTCATATAGATAGTCTCATCCAGCTTCCCATGCAAAAATGCAAGTCTTTACATCCAACTGATGTAGCTCCATATCCCTAGAAGCAGTCAATGGCATAACCCTGATAGATGAATGTTTCAACACAAGTGAGAATATTTCATTATAATCCACACCTGGCTTCTGTGTAAACCCCTTAGCTACTAGCCCAGCCTTGTACCTAGGAGGTTCATCCTTAGAAATCCCATCTTTCAGTTTGAACAACCATTTACATGAAACCGGCTTGTGACCCTCAGGTTTATCAACCAGCTCCTATGTGCCATTTTTATATAGAGATTCCATCTCTTCCTCCATGGCCTTACACCATTTATCACTTTCTTTCACAGAAATTGCCTCAGAGTATGACAATGGTTCATAGATGCTTTCTTCTTCCGCAGCAACAAAGGCTAATGCTGACAAATCCATCCCCTCTCTATACCTGAGTGGAGGAACCACTTGTCTCCTCTGCCTATCCCTAGCCAACTGGTAATCATCCATACCATCTCCTTGGCTACCAGAGGTACCTTGATCCATACCTTGATCACTTACATCTTGCTGTTCCACCTCCCACTGAACCCCACTCTGATCTACAACCTTTGACTTCCTTTTTTTTGAATGTCTTTATACATAACATTCTCTTGAAAAATAACATCTCTGCTCACTATCACCTTAGGCCTGTCCCCTTCTAGCCTCCATAATCTATACCCTTTAACACCCTCAGGGTATCCTAGAAAAACACATTTACAAGCCCTAGGTTCCAACTTCCCTTGGCTAACATGAGCATAAGCCAAAGACCCAAACACCTTAAGTTCCCCATAGTCACCCTTTCTCCCTGACCATGTCTCCATAGGTGTCTTCATGTCTAATGCTGCTGATGGAGACCTATTGACCAAATATGCTGCAGTGGAAACAGCTTCAGCCCAGAACATCTTGGGTAAACCAGAACTAGCCAACATACACCTTACCTTTTCAAGTAAAGTTCTATTCATCCTCTCAGCCAGCCCATTCTGCTGAGGAGTCCCTGGCACAGTTCTATGTCTAGCAATACCATGAGTTTTACAAAATTGATTAAACTCATGACTGCAGAACTTCAACCCATTATCAGTTCTTAACTTCTTGACTTTCCTCTCAGTTTGAGTTTCCACAAGGACTTTCCATTCCTTGAATTTACTAAAAGCATCACTCTTATTCTTCAGTACAATAACCCAAACTCTCTTAGAGAAATCATCAATCAAGGTCATAAAGTATCTAGCACCACCCAAAGAATCAACCTTAGCAGGACCCCATAAATCATAATGAATGTAGTCTAATATCCCACTTATGATATGCCTGGCCTGTGAAAACTTTACTCTCTTGTGTTTACCAAGAATACAAGTTTCACAAAAACCAAATCATAACTGCTCAACTCAGTCATTAGCTGTTGCTTATGCAACTCCACCAGTCCCTAATGACTGATGTGACCAAGCCTCCTATGCCATAACATAGCCTTAGAACTACTATCATCTGAGGCAGATGCTATCTGAGATTCTACTACACCAGCACTATCTAATAAGTAGATATTATTCTCTCTTCTACTCCCAGACAATACTACCATTGATCCTTTCATCACCTTAGCCTTACCATCTCTAAGACTAATATGGTAACCAGAACTCTCCAATAGCCCTAAAGATAACAAACTTCTTTTAAGACTAGGAATATACCTTACATCATGAAGATCCACTTCCATACCACTCTTCAATTTTAGAGTCACTGTTCCATGACCCACAATCTTGCAAGGTCTATCATCCCCTAGCTTCACTGATTTAAGATCTTCAATCTTCAGTTCTTTAAAGAACTCCTTCACAGGTGTCATATGATATGAGGACCCTGAATCCATAATCCACTCATCCCCCTTACCACTACTTGTGACAGCCAACACATCTGCACTTTCATATCCATCAGAAGAATCATCATGTGCATTGTGTCCGGATGAGTCTTTGATCCACTTGATCCACCCTTCTTTCTTTTCAAGTCAGGACAATCTTTCTTGAAATGCTTTTTTGATCCACACACATAACACCTCCTCTTGTACTTGGACCTAGACTTCGAGACACTTTTCTGCTTGAAGTTTCTTTGATCAGATCTTCCCCTGACTACCAAGCCCTCTCCACCATCTTCTTTATAATCAGTTCTCTTCTTCAATTCCTTTGAATTGAGAGCTGCCAGCACTTCTTCCATGGTAAGTGTGTCCCTACCATACATCAAAGTATCCACAAAATGCTCATAAGATGATGGCAGAGATGTCAAGAATATGATTGCTCAGTCTTCATCCTCCAACACAACTTCGATGTTCTCAAGATCTAACACCAATTCGTTGAATTCATCAGTATGATCTTCAATTGACTTCCCAGGAGCCATTTGGAATGTGTACAACCGTTTCTTGAGATACAATCTGTTCGCAAGAGACTTCGTCATGTACAAACTTTCCAATTTTGACCAGACCCCTGCAACAGACTTCTCCTTCGAGACCTCTCTGAGTACTCGATCCCCCAAGTTCAAGATGATTGAACTGGGTGCCTGTTCTAGCATCTCCTTCTTTTCCTTGTCCGACAACGTATCCAGCAACTTGGATTCTCCGGCCAAGGCATCTACCACTCGTTGGTGAACGAGCAATGCCCTCATCTTCAACTGCCATAACCCAAAGTAGTTCTTCCCGTCAAATTTCTCAATTTCAAACTTTGTTGACACCATAGTTGCCGCCGATCGATCTTTAATTGAATCTTGATTCTCAATTGAGCCACTAACCAGGCTTTGATACCAATTGTTGTAAAATCGATTGAGAATATGAACGCGGAATAACGATCAATACAAAGATGATCTTAGAAAGAATAAACGTGAACAAGAACTTTCAAATAATTATTAGTAATTGAATGATTTCGGATCCTTCTACCGATTACATTACGTCCTTATTTATAGCAGGAAACTAACTCTCAACACATATTGAGAATTTACATAAAAGACCCTACACTATATCTTCCGAATGGAAGTAACCCTTCGGAAGATTCCCTACTAAACAGATGTATACTTAGGAAGAAATCCAAAGTACACAACAACATCCTTCCGAAGCAAACATAACCTTCGGAAGGTATCACCTAAGCTTCGGAAGAATCATGATAAGCTTCGGAAGAAGAGTTAACCTTCGAAAGTTCACTTGTTTTGGATTTTAATACTTCACAATACTTAATAGGGACCTTGAAGGAGTGAAAGGTTATAGGCTTTGGAAACTTGAAAGCGGAAGTCCCACAATTGTAATCAGCAGGGATGTTATTTTTAAGAAAAATGTTGTCTATAAAGCTGTAATAAGTAAAGGGAAGTTCTTGAAAAGTTGTGATGATCACCATAGTCATGCGGATAAAGAACTTGAGTTTGAGGTGGAGTTACCTAAGGGAGATGACAGTTCTAGTTATCATGTTGAAAGACATTCAATAGGGGATGCGGGTGGAGTTCAGCATGAATATAGTATTGCTAGAGACAGGCTAAGAAGAACCATACTACCACCTGAAAGGTTTAGATATCCAGAAGATATCTCTACATATGTTTTTACAATAACAGAGGGTGAGGCAATTAATGAACCTTTGTTATCTCATCAAGCAGTTACTTCAAAAGATAAAGACAAATAGATGGCTGCAATTAATAAAGAAACGAATTCTTTATATAAGAACAAAACTTGGGTTTTAGTAGATAAGCCTCTAGAAAAAAAAGCTTATTGATTGTTAATGGTTGTTCAAGATAAAGGATTCATTTGAAGGAAAAGTTCCCAGGAATAAAACAAGACTGGTTGCTAAGGGGTATACAGAGAGAGCAGGTATTGATTATAATGAAATAGATTCTCCGGTGGTTAAATATACCTTAATCAAAATTCTATTAGCATTAATAACTATTTTTGATTTTGAGCTTGAGCAACTAGATATGATGATGCAATTCTTACATGGGAACTTAGATGAGAGCTTTTACATGAAATAACCTTTTGGGTTTGAAGTAAAGGGTCGAGAGGAGAAAGTTTGTCTATTGTAGAAATCATTGTACGGATTAAAGCAGTTACCAAAGTAGTGGTGCCAAAGGTTTGATGATTATATAGTATCTAATGGTTTGAAAAAAGCAGTTATGATTATTGTATGTATTACAGAAAATATATACCATAAGGTTTTGTTTATTTGTTGTTGTATGTAGACAATATATTGGTGGTCTGTGAAGATGTACGTTGATCAAGTGTCGTATGCTAAAGACTTACTAATGAAGGAGTTTGAAATGAAAGAGCTGGGTCATGCTAAGAGGATTATAGTCATGGAGATTAAAAAGGACAGGTTTACTAGTGAAACAACCATACAATTTTATAAATAAATATGTATGAATGCGTGTGTGTGTATATATAGAATAAATATAAAAATGAAGATCATTGAATATAAATAACAAATTAATAATAAATCATTATATATATATATATATATATATATATATATATATATATATATATATATATATATATATATAAAAAAACTAAAATGTATATACACACACATAAACCATATAAATTGTAAAATGTATAATATGTAATTTAATAATAATAATAAATGTACCGAAGGATAAAATATAATAATAGGAATAAGAATATTAAAAATACTGGAATTAAAGTGATTGATTAATGTGATATATCACATCTTTTTATATTGGCTATTTAAAAAAAATAAATAAATAACAAGAACTTTCTTGTTTGACCATGGAGTCTCTTCAAACCCAATATGAGAAAGACTTCAATAAACTTTTTCTCTGTTAAAACACTATCCATCAATACTACGGGAAAGAAACAAAAATACTTCATCAGAGCTTTGGACACTCCTTCTTTCGAGCCGTTTGACCTTTGGTTTTAAAAGCAACCACCGACTTCGTTTCACCCACGCAACACGTCTCCTCCATGACTATCAGGTTCTAAATTCCCACGCCATTTCACCCTCTCTAATCGACCTTTTTTCATAAACCAAGCTTAACACAAATCTTATCTTTTTTTCATCTTCACCATTGCGGTCACTCGCCGACCACCAGAAGACTACAACCACATCGCAGCTGCTACACACGTTTTCTCCGGCGAACCACCGGTTTCAGATCTGCTGGGTACGACTAAGGTAATCTTCAACGACCTTCTAAATCTAATTTGAGTATGTAGATAAGGTAATGCATGTTTAACCCTTAAAATAAAAGAATGAAATAAAATAAACAAAGAGAAAAGCAAAGGAAAAGGTATGTAATCTGTACCTGTAAGATGAAACAAAAATGAAAGAGAGAGATAGACACTAGCTATTATTTCTATCCATGTAAATTTTTTAAGCTTATAAAAAAAATAATAATTAAAAACTCTTCTTTGATTTCAATTTGTGGTTGAGTTCACAACTCGAAGGTTCCATCCATAATTTTCTATTTTAATTGTTTTTATTATTCATTATTATTGATTTATTTTACGTTGTTAAATTGTTAAACAAGTAATATACATGGACAAGAATTACTACGTAGACATCTATTTATTTTATGTTACATGGGTATGTATATATATATAAACTATAATCCTAGATATCAAGTCACTGTTATACAATCTAAAGAATATTATGAATATATTTCATTATAAATATTAAATGACTTTGAAAAGCTAAAAATGTCTAAATTAGAAATCAGTTTATATCTATATAAATATTATAGTACAAATATTAAAAACTATATACATGCAGTCCATTAACTGAAATATGAGATTATTTAACTTGATTCCTCAAATTTAGAAAACCTAATAAATTAAAGTGAGGGAAATAATATGAAAAATAAATGAAACGCAATCTTATTGAAATTGAAAAAGGATGTAACCAAATATTAAATACACATTAGATCTTACATGTCTATAGTTATAATGATAATCTTAATAAAAATAAATCATTTGTAGGATATCACGACCCCCTTTAGGAAACAAGTCTAATATCTTTGTGACAAGTTTGTCAAGGTACGGATTCTTACCCCACCCTTTATTGTTATGGTATTCGATTTGATTAAGGAAACCCTTTGACTTTCACCGTCCGTTGAAATTCCTAAGCGTCTTTGACATTCCTATTTTGTTTCAATTGGTCGCGTATTTATTAATATCATGATTTATTATTATTTCGTCATGTTACCTTGGATTTAGTATTTTTACATGCGATTGAAAATCATTGAATTGAACTCATTATCGCATGTTCCTATGTTATGATATGATTATGTATTTGTTCAGCGTTTGGATTAAAGAACACATTTGGTATATATTATTGTAGCACTATTTTAGTTTGTTGTATTCTGTTACCCGAGCATGTCCCTACTTGTGGGGGTGACCACAAGCATGTCATTGCGGCATCGATGACGTGGCACCAACCGTGACGGTGAGCAGAGATCACGGCGTCTCCTTCGGTACTTGCGAGGTACATTGGCCATATTATTTTGGGGAGAACGTATGGACTGGTCCTAGGATATATGTATATGATTATGGTGGATGGTTGTTGTGTATTCCCACACTCCAATTCACGTTCGGTACATAGAGTCTGCAGCTCTATGTGCATGTATGTTCCGATATAAGTTATTCGGCTCAGTGGGTATATCCATATGATACGATTTACTTTATTGACTTGTCTTACTTTGCATCGTATCATTTTATGTTACATTATCTCTCGATGTTATTGCAGTTATTATTAGTATTACTTGTGCCTTTATCCTTACTGGGCATTCGGCTCATTCCGAAAATATTTGTTTCCACAGGTGTCACACCCCAACCTTGACGGTGGAAACGTCGAGATGTGAGGGTTACAATTGTTCACAGCCACATAACGCTATTTATTAAATCCAAATATATTAATCATAAGATTCAATTGTAACATTACAAGCAAAAGTTTCAACAAGGAATACATCATGTACAAATGCTACAAATAACATGATCATCCATTTTATCTCTAGGTCCAATCCTAGATGTGATAAGCTTCAAAGAGTAGAACACATACTTGAGGTATTCCTGAAACATGTTAAAAATAAAAGGTCAACATAAAAATGTTGGTGAGCATTCCATAGTTTTTAATACATAGATTATATAAAAGATGGCAATTCAAGTCATAGGTTAGTGAATAAAGTGATTAGGGATGTTATGAACAATGCAACAATCAAACCTCGACAAAGTTTTACAAGTCTCAAACGTTTACAAGATTATACGATCAGCTAAGTGTACTTGGATCAACCAAAGCAGGCTTGTTTGGCCCATAGATCTATGACTTCGCTGGGCTAGCAATAGTTATTGATTGTACATATAACGCCATAACATGGTAACCACAAAAGTTCAACTAACCACAACTTTGCATGATGAATTGCCATAAAGATTACAAGTCTCAAATAAGTTTACAAGTGCAATGATAATAAATTAACATGTTCCACCCCAAAGTGTGAAAATAAGCAAAAGGGGTATGGAAATACTCACATTGATATAAGCATTACAAGATGATAAATAAAGGTTAAAGGATGATCCAAAGTAATCCCAAGTATTCATTACAAGGCACCTAAATATGTATTACAAGATGAAGATTAATAATATGATTAACGTTCAAATAATGATTAGGGTTTCAATAGTTTTAAGGGGTTTTTGATAAGTAACAATTTACAAAGTAATTATTTACATTTTTAATTCATTAGAAGAATTATATATGTATATATTTTAGAAATGAATTTAAATATAACAAAGTTGAAGTTCAATATGTAATTAATTCTTTATAGTTTTCTAAGAATAATATATCATTATCACAATTATAAAAGTTGTTGATGCATGTATGTCCCTAGATCATGATTTGTAATGTAATAGATCTTGTCTGTCTGATTATGATGTAATATGTAATGATTAATGAAATGATATGGATTGTGTGTGATTTGTACTGTCTAATATTTCATTAATGAGTCGTTATTGAGTTGATTAATTGGGTTTATGATTGTTTGAATGGTTACATATAATGTTATATTAATTAAAACATTCAAACTTAACTTAATGAAGTTCTCATGCGAATGGCCCATGCGAATGGCCATACGCATGAATAACTTCATACGATTGACTCAGTCGCACGACTGAACTAGGAGACTGGATCAGTCGTATGATTGACACATAAGATTGGCTCAGTCGCACGACTGAACACTCAGTCGTGCGGATGAATAACCGCATGGTTCAATTGCACGACTGAACCATACTTATGGTCCAGTCGCACGATTGAACAATACTAACCTATAAATAGACCCAATTCGTGGAAAAACGTAAGCATTCATACCATTACGATTCCAGACGTACCCTAGCCGTCCAGAGACCTCCTAAATCGTTCTCCAAGTTCACAGAACACATTAGATCGATTCCTAATCGACTTCTAACGTTAGATTCAATTCTTGATTGATTCTTCGTGTGTTCTCACTGATTGGATCGCCAATCAAATAGGATTCCGCACTATTTGATCTGGTTTACACGCTAATCACTAGGTATTTCGTTCAAATACCAGGTCCCAACAAGTGGTATCAGAGCTTTGGCTCTTGATTACGTGTGATTCAATCAAGATTGCATAAAAGTTTGTGTTTTTGCATCAAAAACGCAATCTTTGCTGTCAAAAGTGATCTTGGACGTTCCCTGCTCATCAAAGTTTGGTTTCTACGGACTTAGGCGATTAGAACTTGCGAAATTTCGAATTTTTACGGCTGAAACACGTCAAACCTAGAAAATTTCGCAAAACAGCAGCTTCAGTCGCACGAGTGACCCATTCGCACGACTGGACTCCATTTGCGTTGCCCATTCGCACGATTGGACCTAGTCGCACCTTCATTCGGCCGACTGAACCGTTCGTTCGCATAGCTCATACGCACCAGATTCATTCGCACGACTGAACCAATCGCCCAGTTCAGCCGCACGATTGAACCAGTCGCAGAGTTCATACGCACGACTAGACCATTCGCATCCTTCAGTCGCATCAGTGAAAGTTGTTTTGATTTGACTTAAAGTTATTCGCCATGGAAGATCAGATGTCAGCCTTTACTGCTGGGAAGGATTCTAGGATACAGAACCTGCTGTTGCTTGAGAGTGAGGTGGGTAATCATAATAAACCACCAAAGCTCTTGACTTTAGATGAGTTTCCCCACTGGAAACAACGTTTTGAGATCTACCTCAATGGAGTGGATCCCAATCTGTGGGAAGCCATCGAGATTGGTTATAGTACACCGGTGGGAGCTGATGGAGTTAAGCTAACGTTAGGTGGGATGACGGACGTGCAGAAAGTTAAGTACAATGCAGAGAAAAGGGTTTATGCATTGATTACACAGTCTATCCCCAAAGACATATTCCACCAGTATTCAGAGAATAAGCAGTCCAAGAAACTGTGGGATGAGCTAGAGAAGAGGTATGATGGGAATGCTTCGTTGAAGGCAATCAAGGCCAAGGAGTTAAAGAAGGAATTCGATAACTTCTCATCGATTGGTAACGAGAGTTTAGACGATGTCATCGATAGATTCTACCATTTGATGAGCGAACTGCATACACATGGAGTGGAAACGACCATGGAAGAGAAAGTTACTAACTTTGCAGACGGATTGCCTGATAAGTGGGCTTCATTCGTGTCTAACCTGAGACAGAATGAATGCTTGCAAAGCTGGATATTAACCACTTCATTCTTAAGTTGCGAGAAGAAGCAC
Source organism: Flaveria ramosissima (assembly GCA_025215565.1). Lineage (NCBI taxonomy): Eukaryota > Viridiplantae > Streptophyta > Magnoliopsida > Asterales > Asteraceae > Flaveria > Flaveria ramosissima. Next base: position 39,554,889 of record CM046045.1, on the reverse strand, counting down.
TTAGGATGAAGTACAGAGCTCAGAAGTCTTCGTACACACAAAATCCAGCTTTGTACAACGCCACGCCTCAAGCTAAGACTCTGGAGCACCTCTCCAGACTGCATTTGTGTCTAGCTCGTCGGGTCCTTCACATGCTTCTCCTTCAGGATCAGACATGTCAGGGTCTTCTTGTACCCACTATATTGGATCTGAAGCAAGTGCTACTAAACTGAAGACCGAGAACCTCGATAATGTGACTGTGGAAGTAGCTCGAGAGCATATGGATCTTTTAGCTGCAGTGGTTCATTCATATGATGGACTTGTTGCCGGGAAGATTGGAAACTGCCATCTGGCAGACGAGGACTACGAGCAGGTGGACGAAATGGAGCTTGAGAGGATGGATATAATGTGGGCCTTAGCTAGTGCTGTCCGGAGGGCGAAGAAGTTTGTTAAAAAGACCGGACAGAACTTGGTAGCTACTAAGGATACCACATTTGGCTTTGACAAGAGCAAAGTGACCTGCTTCAACTGTGGAGAGAAGGGGCACTTCAAGAGAATGTGTCAAGCCAAAGAAGACGGGTAACGGGAACCCATTCTCGTCCTTTACTCGCCAAGACAAGCAAGCTTCCAGTTCTACTTCATCAAGCAAGGATCCAAAAGCCTTGACTGCTCATGATGATGAAGGACAGGATTGGAGCTTTAGGTTTGTCTCACCAGGGGAATCAAACATTGCAAGTGTAGAGGATATTGATGATGATTCTGCGAGTGAAGGTGATCTAGCAGTTGAGATAGCGATGTCACACAGTGAAGAAGCAACTGCAACCGAGGTCAGTTACAAGCCTAAGGAGGAGACTTCTACGTCAGAGACAGAAAAGACAGAATCACCAGAACCAGAGACATCTGATGCTGCGTTGATGGCTAGCTCTTCTGAACCAACTCAGGTAAGTACTACTGACCAAATGTTTGATAATCATGCTTGTTCTGATTGTGATACTTTTAGGAATAGCATAGATGAAAATTTTGCTAGGTTATTAGATCATAATGATAACTTAGTAAAAGACTTGCAACTGTGCACTGAGGCTAATAGAGTATTAAAACAAAATGAGCATAGTTATAAAGAAAAGATAGACCTATTGACTAAACAGCTTAGGGAAACCGAAGTAGTTGCCTTTAACCAAGAAATGACATTAGGTACTATCTAAACTCCCTAGAAGACACTAAGAAGCAAAAGGCAGTTCTAGAAGTAGAAGTAAACTCTTAAAACAGAAACTGCATAGTTGGACTAGTTCTTCACACATAGTTCAACACTTAGTGAGAGAAAGGAATAACGGGGAGGGATTGGGTTACAAAGTGGTTCCACCACCACCTGAGACCTTGATGAACACTAAGACTAGACCAGTAAACAATAACCCCATCAAGGATCACGTGGTGTCTACTCCTCTTGTTAGTGATCCAGATACCTCATGTTCATCTACTGAATCTGGACACAAACAAAAGGAGGCCACTTCAAAGGCAAAAGGTAAATTGCCTTGTGTTAATCTTGAAAAGGAATTTGAAAAGGTTAACTTAAAGTCAGGGTCAAACAGAGTCAAATCAGAACCTACAAAGACTTCTAATGTTAATTTTTCACATGCTTCTAGTCAAAAACCAGTTAACCAAAAAGAGAAAGATGTTAAACAGGTTAAAACCGTTAACTTTGTTAAACCAGAGAAAACATCAAAAGAACCAGAGTCAAAACCTAAAGTGATTGATGTTACTAGAGTGTCACGCACTTCTCCACAAAGAAAGTTTATCATAAAGTTGATAGCAGGTCATGCTACAACTGTGGAGAATGTGGACACATTGCTTCCTATTGTCCTTTCTATCAGACACCTAGGAAGAAGATTGAACTTCAGGACTCTAAGCCTAGATCTTCTAAGAGGAGCTCTCTGACTCCACCTAGAAGAACTAGTGAACCTAAAGTTCAACCTGTAAGCCAGTCAACTGTTTATCATAAACAGGCCTTGCACAAATCTGGCTTATGGAAAGAGAAGTCATCCTGCGTGTCTGATACTGATGACAAGAAGGAACCTGAGCTACCCTCACCCTCTAAGGGTCAATGGGTGGAGTTTATGATGTGTGATGCCTCTGGGAAACCCAAGCCAGTAAAGGCTTGGGTTCCTAACCTAAACTAATTTATTTACTTTGTATGTGCAGGGTGTTCGATACAGTGCTGAGACTAACACGTGGATTGTAGACAGCGGAGCATCCAGGCACATGACAGGAAATAGGGCCCTTTTATCAAACGTCAAGCAAATAAAAGGAGGGCATGTTTCCTTTGCTGGAAACAAGGGAGGCTATATCACAGCTCAGGGAGAAGTGGGAAATCAGAAAGTTAAGTTTGATAAGGTGAACTACGTTCAACAACTTCAAAATAACTTACTTTCTGTTTCCCAAATCTGTGATAAAGGATTTAAGGTCATCTTCGACAACAAGAAGTGTTACGTGCTGAAGAAAGACTACGTGATCCCAGAGGACCAAGTTCTGATGACTGCTTCAAGATATAAAGACCTTTATGTCTTGGATCTGTCAACAGCTGCTACAACGGATCATGAGGTTCAGTGCTTTCTATCTAAAGCTACTGAGAAGGATTCCATCTCCTGGCATAGGAGAATGGGACACATTAGTCAAAGGAAGATGAATCATTTGATTCAGAAGGATTTGGTGAGAGGAGTTAATGTCAAGAACTTCCAACTTCCTGACTTTTGTGTAGCTTGCAAGAAAGGCAAACAGACGAAGAAGTCTCATAAGGAAAAGAAAGTTCATTCAATAGAACTTCCTCTTGAACTTCTTCACATGGATCTGTTTGGTCCAGTCAGTACAAAGAGCATTGCAGGCGACTTGTACTGTTTTGTGGTCACTGATGACTACTCAAGGTTCACTTGGGTAATGTTTCTGAAATCCAAATCAGAAACATTTGAGTCATTCAAGGAGTTAGTAACCACACTGGAATCTCTCTACAAGCTGAAGGTTAGACAAGTACGCTCAGACAACGGGACAGAATTCAAGAACCAGTGGATGGAGGCATACTGCAAGGAAAAGGGAATTGTGCATCAATTCACTTCTGCCTACACGCCTCAGATGAATGGTGTTGCTGAGAGAAAGAACAGAAGCTTGATAGAGACAGCACGGACTATGCTGGCAGACTCGAAACTGCCTATCCAATTCTGGAATGAGGCAGTAGCGAATGCATGTTATACACTGAATCGAGTCCTGATAGTCAAGCGCCACGGAAAGACATGTTACGAGCTACTACAAAGACGCAAACCGAATTTGGAGTATCTTGAACCTTTTGGCGCGCCGTGCACACTTCTGAAGAAGACACAAGAAGGCAAATTCAGCGAGAAGGCGGATGAAGGAATCTTTCTAGGATACAACATACCGAACAAGCGAGTTTACAATAACTCAATTGGTCTTGTAGAAGTGTGGTGTAATGTTGACGTTCAGAGATATACCACACCACCTACTGGCAAAGGACCCGCTTACTTCTTCGACTATGATGGATTCTTCAAGTCCTTCAACATCCCTCTCTCTCCCTCGGATGATGAGTTAGCTACTAGGATGATGTATGATATTTTGAATACACCATCTAGCTCACAGGGAGAATCATCTACTCAGTCAGGGGGAGTAGTCGATGACAGTGACTCCTCCTCTGAAGATGAAGCTGAAGCAGATGACCAGAACAGTCAGGAGGAACAGGTTCCAGTTCCTGAAAGTCCACAAGCATCTACCAGTGATGCTCCTTCGACTTCGGAACCTCAAACTCCAACTACCTCAGATGCAGAACCAAATGTTCATAATCTTGGCTCTGAGGTAGCTGTTCTCACTACTCCAGGATCACGACTAAACGTCTATCATCCCTTTGACAATGTCATTGGGGATGTCAGATCAGGAGTACAAACCCGAAATCAGCTATACTCAGCTGATTACGCCTCGGTTATGGAGAAAGGGTACATTCATGATGGTGCTTATCGGTGTTTTGTCTCGCAGTTTGAGCCAAAATATGTCAGTGATGCACTAAATGATGAGGCGTGGGTGAGTGCCATGCAAGAAGAACTTCTTCAGTTCAAGAAGTTAGGTGTATGGACTCTGGTTGATAGACCCAAAGGTGCTAAAGTCATTGGCACCAAATGGGTACTGAAATGCAAGAAGGATGACCAAGGGGTCATTATCAGGAACAAAGCTCGATTGGTGGTTCAGGGTTTTCGCCAAGTCGAGGGGATTGACTACAATGAGGTGTTTGCACCCGTGGCAAGGATGGAAGCCATTCGTATCTTCCTTGCCTATGCATCGTACATGAAGATTAAAGTCTACCAATTAGATGTGAAGAGTGCATTCCTTCATGGGGAAATCAGAGAAACAGTCTATGTTAGTCAACCCGAGGGATTTGAAGATCCTTATCATCGGGATAGAGTTTACAAGCTCGACAAGGCTTTATATGGGCTTCATCAAGCTCCAAGAGCTTGGTATGAGAAACTCTCGACTCATCTTGTGAAACACGGCTTTCGCAGGGGAGTCATTGACTGCACGCTGTTTATTAAAGAAAAGGATGGCGACCTACTGCTTGTACAGATCTATGTTGATGACATAATCTTCGGTTCAAAGAACGAAGAGTTATGCAAAGAGTTTGAAGCAGTGATGAAGAAAGAGTTTGAGATGAGTGCTATGGGGGAGATGAAGTTCTTTCTCGGGTTACAGGTGGATCAGACACCAAATGGGATCTTTCTACATCAGACCAAGTATGTAGGAGACATTCTCAGTCGCTTTGACATGGAGAATGCTTCTGCTGCTGGGACTCCACTTGCTACGAATCACGATATAGCACCTGATGAAAATGGAGATCTTGTAGATGCCACGATGTACCGAGGAATGATTGGATCCCTCATGTATCTCACTGCCTCAAGACCTGATATCATGTATGCTACATGTTTATGTTCTAGATATCAGGCTAAACCTAAGGTCAACCATCTGATTGGGGTCAAGAGGATTTTTCGTTATCTGAAGGGTACACCCACACTTGGGTTGTGGTATCCTCATGATGATGACTTTGAGCTTACCGCGTATAGTGACTCGGATTACGGGGGCTGCAAGATGAACTACAAGTCTACATCAGCAGGGTGTCAATTCTTTGGGAGAAGATTAGTTACCTGGCAGTGTAAGAAGCAGACATCGGTTGCATTGTCAACCTGTGAAGCTGAGTATGTTGCTGCTGCAAGTTGCTGTTCACAAATCATCTGGATTCAACAGCAAATGCGGGATTACGGTTTAAAGTTTTCTTCTACTCCTATTTTTGTTGATAACTCTGCTGCAATTGCAGTAACTAAAAATCCGGTCCAACATCCTAAGACCAAACACATCGGTATTAAATACCATTTCATAAGAGACTTTTTGAAAAGAACTTAATTGATGTGGTTAAAATTAATACTGATTTTCAACGCGCTGACCTCTATACTAAAGCCTTTGATAAACCACGTTTTCAATATTTGCTAGAGGTCAACGGCGTTAAAAAGAAAAGTGAGGTTATTCCTGATGATGATAATGTGTAGTCCGATGTAGTTTAGTTAAAGTTTTTTTATTTTATTTTATTTTATCTGTTTATTTTCGTCTGTTTAATTTAAACTCATTTATTTTGCTGTTTATTAAAATCCTAAAATTACTAAACCAGTAATGATTTTAGTATTTTAAGGGGAGAATATGTCAGCAAGTTAACATTAAAAAAAACGAGGGAGAAGGAGTGGATAGCTGATATAAGGTAGATCGTATCTGTGATACCGATTCAAAACCTTGGAAAATGATAGTACACAGGAACAAATCAAGAGGGACTTTAAAATTTTAAGTTTAGAAAAGATGCAAAATTCAAAGTATAAGTCTGTGTAGTCTAGGCAATATAAAAGGGAAGATGATAGAAAACTGGTAACTCCTAAGGAAACAAAGAAAGTAGACCTAGAGGTTGCTAGACCACAAATGATATGTCGGTAGATTCAACACAATAGATGATTAGACCTGACTGGTGATCTCAAGATCAAACTAAGTTGTTCAACTGACTGTGGGCTTCCATCTTATCACTGGTTAACACAATCAACAATATTCCAATAAGGGGTAATGAGCATGTAAACGCCACAAATGTGTGCGGATGACCATAATTAGAGCAAAGCAAAGAAAAATGAAAGACAAATGCTATAAAGCTAATGACTTATGTTGTTGGTGCATTTTGTGCAAAATAAAATAAGCTGCTCTAACAAGGAGATAGGTTGTGTGCCTCTCTGCTGTGCGATGGCACTGACCTGAGGATAAGCATAACCTAGATATTCTAGAATTCATTGTTGTTTGCCGCCTCTCTGCTGTGCGATGGCACTGACCTGAGGACTGGCTTCTCTTTGAAAGCTCTAAGAATAGTCTCTTCTTGTAATAATACCCGTAGACCGCTCAAAAGCTCCTGAGGAATGTTGATTACCATATAAGTGTGGGATCCACAAATGTTAGTTGAAATAATTAAACCTAAATCAGTCACCAGTCTGTGTCAAAAGTCTGTGTATGGATTTAAGTGGACAAATATATTGACAATCATTGTGGCTGCAATTCTCGAAAGTTCAAATCAATGTGAACATCTAAGAGTTCCAGTATGATTTCCTAAAGTTGCTAATGACTCTGGATGAACACCAAGAATTGAGCATCAAAAGATTTTGATAACAAGTCCCAAATGATTTGACTTGCCTGTATGATTCCAAAATTGAATTGGTCCAGATGTGGTCAATCCAAGTTGAAGCTGTCTATTCCGGAACCAAATCCTGTAGATGTCCATCTTAGGATTTATCTCTCACAAAAAGCCAAAAACAAGTTTGTTTTTAGTATTTAGTTTAAATTTTCTAAGTTAGTTGTTTTAGTTTGTTAGTTTGTCGGGCTACATCAGGAAAATCAGTAAGGAATCAACTCACTAAAAGGGTCATGTCTGAGATGACCACATGTGCTTTAAAAGTTTAAAACAGTCACGTCTGAGGTGACAAAGTGTTTAAAAGGTCACGTCTGAGGTGACTAAATTGTTTAAAAGGATCACGTCTGAGGTGATCAAAAGCTTTCAAGTTAAAATGATCATGTCTGAGATGATCAAAAGCTCATAACGTTAATTTCAAAATTAAAAGGGGTTTAAATGTTAATATTCAAATTGGCAGAAAAATTTAATAAGTGTGACCCATTCGCACGAATGGACCATACGTATGGACTAACCATACGAATGGAAGCCATTCGCACGAATGGACCATGAGTATGGACCATCCAACCGAATGGCCCATACGATTGGCCCAGTCGGATGCTTAAGGGCGATGACGAGTGAGTCAGTCGCACGACTGAGATCCAGTCGGACGACTGAAGAAGGGCGACTGACCCAATCGCACGACTGAGTCCCACTCGCACGACTGAAAGGTGCGTATGAGCTCAGTCGCACGATTGAATCTAGGGTTAGTATAAATAGAGGGGGCGTCGGTCGCAGAGACTCACACCCTCAAAGAAACCCTAAATCGCACGACTTAAAACTCCCAAAATTTCATTTGTTTCTTGATTACTGATCATTTCATCGACTTTACAGGTAATTTGCGGTGAAGAGAAACCAAAAACGTTCAATTTGACTCCAGATCTTAAAATTCGACCGAAAACGAACCGAGACTTAAGTGGCCTTAATAACCTAACTAAACGACTCAAACAGATGAAATTAAAATTGTTAGGTGTTATAAGAACGTATTGCGAGTCAAATGAACCAGATAACGATGTCTAAAACTCAAAAATTGTGAAAAAGTGAATTTGAATTGAACAGTCAGTACATCATGCGATTGGACAGGCTGATGAACTTCAGTCGCACGACTGAAGGGTGCGATTTGCCTAACCGCACGACTGAACCATGCGTATGAAGCTCAGTCGCACGACTGGTGTAACCGCATGAGGTTACATGCGCATGAGTCCAGTCGCACACTCAGTCGTACGCATGAGATCATTCGCACGTCTGAATCTCAATCGCACTGTTCAGTCGCACGACTGATCTCAGTCGCACAACCTCAATCGCATGACAGAAAACATTTCTTCAAGTTTAAGTGTTTCATGATGTTCTTAGCCAAAGGTACTAATGTTTATTTTGATTTGTGTTACAGATGGCGAGTCGATGGACTATGAGCACAAAGCATAACATATGTGCTCATCTGGATTTGACATCCAGGAACGCTGCTGATTTCTCAGGCATCATCACATTTCTGCTGAGATCGAGGATTGCACATGCCATCTCTACTCCTTGTACTCCTTATAGATCAGTTCAGCAGGCCTTCTGGGAAGGCGCTACGTTGATAGATCCTCTGAGCCTCACTGCATCAGGAACGATCTTTGGTGAGGCTATTACCATCTCAGAGGAGGATCTAAGGATCGTTCTACAGTTAGGGGATGACGCTGATTGTCCTACTCGTTTACACCCCCTCACAGTCAGAGGATGTTTTCTGAGAGCCAAGTACTCTGGGGACATCAATGCTGGGTACTCAACAAGAGTAACCTCTGTCCCCAGTTCAAGTATCTTGCGCATGTTCTACTCAAGTGCATAGCTTCCGAAGGGAGGATTTGATGAGCTATCTGATCAGATCCAGAACGCGTATGCTGCGTTGGTGCTGAACCACCCGTTCAGCTTCTCCAAATGATCTTCACCTATCTGGTGGAGAACATTGAGGGGAAAGGGAAGGAGGGCTTCTGCATGTATCCGAGGTTTATGCAGATGATTATAGATCAGAAGCTTCCCTCCCTGCCGAAAGAGAAGGAGGATGCAGTAGTGCTCGAGGTCATGGATGACACTACTTGGGGAGGATGAAGGTGTACAGGGGGAAGCAGGTGAAACCCCTGTCAGGAGGTTGTTTGGGCATCTGGCCGTGAAGACTACGTGGTGCCAGCCAAGAGAAAGTGGCGCCACGATGATAGTGATTCCGATGTGGAGCAGATTGCTCTACCAGCTCATGATTCGGATGATGATGATAGTGGAGACGCCGGGGACGATATGCCTGCTCCACCGAGAGGCACTGTGTCTGATGTTATTCCCCCGTGTCTGCCCCTGCCGGAGATGTTGCTGAGCGACAGCAGGGATCAGGAGTTTGTTGTTGGTGCTGAGGAGGAGGAGGAGTCTGATGAGGAGCCCCTCACGCGAACTGTGGGAAGCAAGGTTGTTCCCACAGAACACGGGCTACGGGTGGTTGGTGAACACCCGAGAGACTCCAGAGAGACTGAGACTGACCCGAGTTATGCTCCGGGTTCAGCAGGCAGGGTTGTAGGGGGAGCATCCACCTCCACAGGGACGAGGAGGAAGAGGATGGCTCAGCCCCATGGACTGAAGAAGAAGAAGCGTCGGTTGACCTTCGTTACTACTGTAGCCTCTACATCCACCACCACAGCCACCACTACCACCTCCACAGAATATACCATCCACCACCACAGCCCACATCCACCACTGCTACCACAGCCACCACCATACCTACCACCACAGTACATTTCCCATCCACCACCATACCATTTACACCCACATCACCTCCACCATTTTACCGACCCATCTTCACTACAGCCACCACCACCACCACTGTACATACCATCCACCACCACACTACCCACCACATCCACCTACCATCCACCACCATCCACCACCACTGTACACATCCACCACCATACCCACATCACCCTCCACCATTTACCGACCCATCTTCACTACAGCCACCACCACCACCTCACACCATGCAGGACCGTCAGCCCAGTCCTCACACACGTATGGATCACCTCTACCTCCAATCGGGGTAGAGGAACAGCTGTCGGCGCTCAACCGGATGGTGATGCGCCTACTAGCTGCCGATGAGGAGAAAGCTGCACAGATACGCCAGCTTACCGACCTGACTGCTGCCCAATCTCAACAGATGGCAGAGCAGGCTCGTGTTATAGAGCAGCAGGCTCAGCTGATGGATGCACAGCGTGTAGAGATGTCCCAACTCCAGGAGCAGCATGCCCAATCAGCAAACGGATAGAGGAGTTGGAGACCACCAACAAGACCATCATGCTGCGGCTCAAGGGATCAAAGGATGAGCCCTTAAAGATCAAGGAAGGGGATGGAGATGATGGAGAGATGGTGATGATGATGATGAAGATGATGATGAGGATGAAGAGGATGATACCGAGGATGAGGAGGAAACAGACGAAGATAGACAGAGGGAAGGATGATGATGATGAAGCAGAAGGAGGGGATGCGGCTGCATCGGCCTCTGCTTCAGGTCAAGAGAGGAGGTCGAAGAACAGACAGGACCAGTCAGCTACCACCTCTGCTCCTCCGAGTGATGAGACTTTGATTCAAGATAAAAGTAAAGACTAGATGTTTTATGTATTTATTTACTTTTGTGTTTGAATCATGTATTGAAAAACAATGTATTGAATGTTTATATATTAAGTTAATGTATTTTCTGTTTGATTAATTACTAATGATTTATGTGTTGAATGTTTAAATCAAACAGATCCAAATTATCAAAGAGATGAGTTTGATGTTGCTCCCCTTCAACAGGTCAAGACTCAACTAACCATGATTCTTGATCTGCAAGGGATCGTAAGAAGGTCTGTGAGTTATACCCCTGAAGAAGGGGAAATAATTCATGACCTATCTAACGAGCAACTCGCAGAGATTTTCAAGCTCAATCCGGATGAAATAGTTAAAGATGCTCCAACATGTGATTCGACTAGTGATGAAGAGCTCAACGATGTTGATGAAGTCGAGGTCGAAGATATCACCGCAGAGGAGTACCCTCAGTACGCTGACAATGAGGGTAATGTGGTCCCCAATCTGGGTGAGTCCCTCGTCAGTGATACTTTTGAGGTGTTGAACAAGATGGAGCAGGAAACTGAGAAAGCAGAAGGAACAGCCCAAGCCTCAAATGATGATGTTGACATTCGAAAGGCTGAGTGGGCTGCATGTTTTGAAGAAGTTAGAGCCCAACGTGCTGCACCAAAGAAAGATGCCTACACCAAGCTCTACAGAGTCAAGAAACACCACAAGGTGTCTGGCAGGATTATAGCATGGGCGTATTTTGATGATCTTAATGCTTATGCAGTTAAGAGAGAACAGGGCATAGAGTACTTCAGATTCCCACATGATCTGAAGACTCTACCAGGTTTTGAGCTCAACCAGCTGGCTAAGCTAAAGCTTTTGTATGCTGACCCGAGGAAGATGTCAGGCTGGTTCGAGGCTGCCCTTAAGAAGGAGTACCACACCAGATGGGTTAACTTCAGACCCCAACAGCCTACTAGGTACATAAGAAGGTCTGAGGTTGATGCCATTACTGGCAAACCCAAGATAGTGTTGAAGTGGAGTCCTCCGCGCACAATGTCGAGAATCCCACTCAGGAAATGCCACAGGACTTCACTCCACATTTCAAATGGTGGTACTATGATTGGAGAACAGCTGAAGCGGTCATAGTCCTAAGCAAAGAGGGACAAATGGATACAATCAGGGTATTCGACCCGATGTGGCTTACTAACTTGTCGGCTAATGATGTCTATACATTATACAAGTGGCCACTGTTCTATGACACGCAAGATATTGTACAAGCCCTCCAGTTCCAAAATGTTATACGACTCTGCTTCGCGTTTGAGATTCACGCGGGAGTCACCAAAGAGGAGAAGTACAAGGAGGTTATGCAGAAGACAAGAGATTAGAGAGATCTAGGTCCAAGGGGGAGTTTGTTGATGCATGTATGTCCCTAGATCATGATTTGTAATGTAATAGATCTTGTCTGTCTGATTATGATGTAATATGTAATGATTAATGAAATGATATGGATTGTTTGTGATTTGTAATGTTTAATATTTCATTAATGAGTCGTTATTGAGTTGATTAATTGGGTTTATGATTGTTTGAATGGTTACACATAATGTTATATTAATTAAAACATTCAAACTTAACTTAATGAAGTTCTCATGCGAATGGCCCATGCGAATGGACCACACGCATGAATAACTTCATACGATTGACTCAATCGCACGACTGAACCAGGAGACTGGATCAGTCGTATGATTGACACATAAGATTGGCTCAGTCGCACGACTGAACACTCAGTCGTGCGGATGAATCAACCGCATGGTTCAATCGCACGACTGAACCATACTTATGGTCCAGTCGCACGATTGAACAATACTAACCTATAAATAGACCCAATTCGTGGAAAAACGTAAGCATTCATACCATTACGATTCCAGACGTACCCTAGCCGTCCAGAAGCCTCCCAAATCGTTCTCCAAGTTCACAGAACACATTAGTTCGATTCCTAATCGACTTCTAACGTTAGATTCAATTCTTGATTGATTCTTCGTGTGTTCTCACTGATTGGATCGCCAATCAAATAGGATTCCGCACTATTTGATTTGGTTAACACGCTAATCACTAGGTATTTTCGTTCAAATACCAGGTCCTAACACGAAGGTTAACTAGCTTCGGAAGAACAAGTTCTTCCGAAGCCACTTATACTTCGGAAGATGCTTCTATGCTTCCGAGGCTTTAAGGACTTCTTGTACTTCGGAAGTTGACTTCAGATCTTTGTCTTTAAGTCTTGATCTTCGGAAGTAGCTTCTTTGACTTCGGAAGTTGGAGTTTTCCTTCGGAAGTGCATTTTACACTTAGACTTCGGAAGAGCTCCTTCTTCCTTCGGAAGTTCCATACTTAGCTTCGGAAGTCCTTTGTATGTTGTACTCAAAAATCTTCTAAGTGACTTAGTTTTGGTTGCAACAGCCTCTCTAGATCCAACACATATGATTCATAAATGAATAAATATGGAATCAAAAATATAGTTTCATATAAAATATATTTATCAACTAAAGAAAAGATCGTTTATAATGAAATAAAAAATGTACGTGAACCTTAAGACTATATATTTCTAATTTGCAACAACTAGAACATTTAATTTTATTTATGTTCTTTTTTTTGTTTTAAAGTTAAACTAAACATTTTATTAGTTTATGCAACGTGAATCCTAAGTGGATGGATTTTGATTTTTACAAAGTAGTTCATAAATCAAATTTTAATTTAATAACATATCATACACCTTCATATATATATGAGGTATACTTTTCATCTTCTCAAAATTTTTTCCCATTAAATTAGAGTTATAAGATATGTTCATGTGCATATTCATGTCAGTTGTTACTTTGATATGTATCTATTATTATGAAAATTGACTTTACCAAGTTTAAATAGTTTATCAGTTGCATATGATTCGAAGGTTTCCTATTTACAAGCATTTGTGTTGAATTATCTTAGTTCATTAGCTTAACTACAACTTCTAATGTCAAATAATAATAAAACTTTTATGGTATTATATGGAAGTTTGTTGTCTTGTAAAACCATGTTGGATTCAAGATTTAAATAATAATAAAAGAAACATCAAAAATAATATAATTGATTACGATTCATGTTGCTAAAGATAATACATGTTTATATATTAACATCAAAAGTATATGAACTTTAATTAGCGTATATATGGAATGTTTTGTCGTAAAAGATATGCTTGTGAATTTTGTCGTAAAATATATATTTGGAAATTTACTTTGACACTTTCTGGATCATATGTTATTAAAACATCAGAGGGATTATAATTATATAAGTTTCAATGAAGAGTGACAAACATGTATACCTAAGATATACTTATGATTGGTTATATCAGGATAAGCTAATACATAATTTATGTATATTTGTGTTGAAATTGGTAAGAAAACATATTACTTTATAAATACATGTTTTATATGGTTATATGTTGTAACTCTTTGTATTGTATAATTTGACTTTATAGTATATCTTTTGTTTTATGCTATAGTGTCATACTTCTTAAATCTTATTATCATTATACAGAATATCTTGAATTTTAAGATCAATAAGTTTTGTATAACTCGATCATAATCACTTCTCAATTGATATTATGTGATGATAAGCATAATAATAAGGAAAGTTGAATGATACAATTTCTATTAATCACATTTATTTATACTCTGAAAGTGATAATATTATTGAAATTTTAAAACCACCATGTAGCTTGTGTGGTTTAAATCCACCCTTTCCTTGACATGAATGTTATTATATAATGATCTTACGCTCACGTAAGAAATTAAGGAAAATGTAATGGTGATCATGTTAATAAGATCAACCATGTTGAAAAAGAAATTGATTACAAGAAGTGGCATACTAAATGAGTGATTCACTGATTCAATAATAATATAATATGGAAAATGTGCCACTATTCTCTTGTACTTATGTCGTCCATGAAACAAGCACAAGTGCAATCTTTATATATAATAAATGAAAGGAGGTTTTGCCACATGGCTTGATTTTAGCTACTACATTGACACATGGCATGATTTTCAAGACATAACCGCCACGTGTCAGCTTCCAGTTTGAATAATGGCTAGGGCGATAATTAAGGCAATAATTTAAATTCAAATTTAAAATTGATATGTAGTTATTTTTCCTAAATTTAGTATCGATCGTATTTTATTTTTTCTAAATTTAGTATTGGTTATTTTTGATCTAATAATAATGATGATAATTAATTAAGGCAATAATTTAAAATTCAAATTTAAATTTCATAATAGTATAAATCTTATTTCAATTTTTCTAAATTTACTATTGATTACTTTTGAAAGAAACCTAAATTAAGTATTGATTATTTCTATTTAATAATAACTATATATCAAATTTTAATTTAAATTTAAATGTCACATGACATTTTCAAGCATACAATTGGCACGTGAATATTATTAGCAATATGATTTTAAAAGAAAATATTTAAATAGTATTTAATGTCTAATTAAGTAAGATTCTAAAATTTATTTATTGCAATAGAATTTTAAAAACTATAAATTTCAAACTCCATCTGCAATTCAATTCGATTTTATCTAAAAATAACTAACTAAATTACTTAAAATTTTAAATTTAAAACTAACAATTTTAATATTCAAATAGAGCATATGTAGTTCCCAAATTTTAAATTCTACGGTTAAGGATCAATCAGATTATTTTGGGTTAGTAATTTTAAAATTTGAAAATCTTCTATATTTTAATAATATCGTATAATATTTATCTGCATTATATAACATAAAATCATTATTTTATTATATATACAACAATTTGAATCTGTTTATTGTTATTCTACTATCAAAGATAACATAATACCATGGTTTTTATTAACGAAATAATTTCTCCTATTATCAAAGAGTCCAGGTATTCTACATGATGAACTTCTCCTACTTCTCAGTTATTCATAAAATCATTATTTTCGACTCATTTTGTATTACATTCAATTACAATACTATGTACACTTGGATTTAAAAAATAAGTTTTTAATGATAAACTTTAATACTGTATTTTTTGTCCTGCAACCAACTTTCACTTTGTTCGTTTCTTAATCATGTATATTAGTTTATATATTATTAATAAATCATTAAGTTACCTTGCTCAATAGGACATCATCAGTATTAGAAGTAACTTTTTAAAGAATCTTGACATATCATGTCGTGATTCGTTTATGAAGGCAGCAAATGTATAGTAATCCAGTAGAAACTTACTTTATTCAGTTTATTATGGTTGAGTAGGAGGTATTGTTCAACTAATTGAATTTTTATCTTTTTTTTTAATACCTGTCTTATAAAACATATGTGCTATATATCCTTAAATTTTTACATATTTAATTACGAACCACTACAATACAGAAGAATATTCTAAAAAGATATTTTCTTAAGTTTGAGAAGTTATTTATTGAATTTGGTTAAAGATCTGTATACAAAAAAGTTTTAATATTTATAAACATAAATATTTTTTTATGTATTTAATTCTTTGATTTAATTTACATATATACACATTTATTTAATCGACCTTCACAAGCGTATATATTATAGACTAATTAATAGTAACTAATAATATATATTTCTATTTATTTTAAAAAGTAAATTACATGGATGACTCTTGTAGTTTAGTTAAAATTTTAGATTTGATCCTTAAATTTTTTAAAATTTCAGATATAGTCTTTAGTGTTATATTTATCTTTTATCAATGAACCTTATTCTGTTAGTTCAATTACTAATGTTAAATTTTATTGAAATAATTATTTTACCTACAAAGATCATCAATGTAATTTACTTTAATTTAAATAAAAGTATTTGTAAAAATATCATTTTTAGAATGTTCAAGTTTTTAAATGTTTCTCTAAAACTTTTGATTGTGTAAAATGTCTCTCTTAAAACTTTTTAATTTTTTAAAAGTACTTTTTAAAATCATTGTAGTCTTTCTTAAAATCATTCGGTTTTTAAATTTTATTTTTATTTATATTCTAAATACTGTTTTTAAGACTATTTGTTTATTGCACGTTTTAAAAATATTAAAAACGTCGTTTGATAATGGATTGTTTTTGAAAAAGATGTATAAAGAAGTGATTGGTTTTTAAAGATTCTTTAAAAAATAATGGTTTAAGAAAAAAAATTAGAAAACCAAATAGTTTTATAAAAACGTTTAAAACATCAAACGGCTTTAAGAACAACTTCTAAAAACGGATGGTTTAAACACGTTAAAAAGCAAACATTTAATAAAATATGTTATTAAAAAATTAGTCATGTATTTTAACGTATTTTATTATATAATAAACATATTAATCATGAAATATTAAAAATATTAAAAAATAAAAAAAAATTGGAAAGACAAGAATTTAAAGCTTTTCTAAATCAAAATAATACTATTGTTTAATGGATGGTCGATGCGGGTAAAATGTCATTTTTATGATTTTTAACATTATTAATTGTTGACTAATAAAATTTGGAATAATAGATGAAAAAGAATGAAATATTAGAGATCATATTCATAATTTTTAAACTTTAAGGACCAACCCCAAAATTTTAACAAAACATAAGAACCATACGTGTAATTAATCTATTTTAAATATAATTTTTCCAACCCGTGTAACACACGTGTGGTTACGCTAGTAAAGCATATATGATCATAAACCAAAAGTTTATGGATCGTGATTATTTAATAAACTGGCATGACCGGTTAGACCATCCCGAGTCAATGATGATGTGAAAAACATTAAAGAATTGAAATACTCTTTGTGGTAGTTAAGCAAACAATGTTTGCTCTCAACGGAAGTTGATTAGTTTACCAATCAAAGTAAGATATAATTATCTTATATTTCTGGAATTTATAAAGGATACATATATCCTATTATAGATACCATTTAGTGTTTAAATCGATGCATCGTCTAAATGGTTATCAAATTCACAACTTGAAGTTGTATGTTTATGGCTTAGCTAATGAGATAGCAAGCATATTATTCCAGGTTATGATATTATTTTTAGTAGAAATGGTGACTTCAATTCACAATATATTAATGATTATATGGAATAAGTGTTGAACTTCATATTGCTTAATTTCATGCACAAATTGCTTTTGTTGAGAAGACCACTCAATTAATTGCAAAGCCAATAATCATAAGAGCAAATGTTCATGTTTGTGAACATGTTATTTTACATACAAAAACACTAATTCACATCAAGCCAAGAAGTTGTCAGACTTTCTCCCTATTAAAGTTGGGATTTGGTCAGAAACCAAGTAGATCTCATCTGAATTATTTTTTTGGTTGTGCGATATATATTGTAATGGTTCTACCACAACATACAAAGATGAGAGTTTAAAGAAAGTTGGGAATATATCATGGGTATGCATAATATCTATATTAAACTATAGAGCCATTACCAATAAATTTGTCTATGTCTTAATTTATTGGTTATGCATTTTGATTAATCAATATTTCCAACACTAGGGGGAGATAAAAAGTAGTTGGATCGTAAAAAGTTGTAATGAATTATCAGTGTATTACGTTGATCCTCAAACAAATAGATACGAACCAAAAGTTCGAAAGACTATTGTGACATCTCGTAAATTTAATTAACTTAGAAGTTATCTTTGTTAAATCTTAAAAGGGGTCTTTTATGCCATTTTGAAACTTTGGGGTTGTTATATTTAATAATGAAATTTGGTGATTAACAAATTAATATGATAATAATAACATTATAAGTGTTATAATGTTTACTTATTATTATAAAATGTAAGGTGTTAATAATCTTAAATAAAATAATGACTATTATTATTATAATAGTGACACTAATAATAATAGTATTATTAATATTAATGACGATAATAATCATAATAATAAGATTAATAATAATAATCATATTAAAAATAAACTTGTAAAAAAAAATAGAAACAATATAAGTGTTATTATTTTAAAAATTTGTATTTAACTAACTTTGGCATAAAATAATAACATGTTAAAATACAGGGACTATATTGTAATTTAATTCCAACTAAAACAAAACCTTAATGTTCAAGTGGCCACCCTTGGAAACTCCAGGGACCATTAGTGTAAATTATTAAAACCAAAGTCTTTCCCCCATTTCAAACCACGCAATTCCGGCAACATGTCCGGTCGTCGCCGGCAACCGCTCCGGCGATGCCCCAAACCCACGAAAAACATCCGGTTCGTCACCCAAATCGTTCCAAATGAATGCAAGACTACGTTTCGAACCATAATTGCACTTTAAATCGAGCTTAAATTCGACAATGGATGTCGAATGAACTTGGTAACCGTTGGCCTTAATCACTTAATCGTTCGAACATTAAAACTCAATAATAATCTAATTAAACGTGTGCTAACGTTCGTCTTAACGTTTCTAATCCATTAATCCTTCCAATTTCGAATGAAACAAAGAACTAATCCTCGAATTGAAACCATTTCAATCCGTGTTCGAACCGAAACTGTTAGGGGTCAACCACATCAAATCGTAGCTATATAACAGAGGATAATCAGTCCTTTTGGTCCTTTTAACCTCACTGTACACCCAATTCCTTGAACGATCCACTGTAGTATCGAAATCAATCCCGTTGTTCATCGCAAGGTTAACCGGAGTCAAACCGAGGCTAAGATCTTCAATTCGGATGAAATCAAGTAAGTCTAATACACCATTGTGCTCGATTACAGGTAGGGATCAAAAGCCCTATGGTTACTCCGATTGATAACAATGAATCGATCTTCAATTTGGGGTTGGATTAAACTAGGGTTTATATGGATTTGGGGGAATTCTGTTGGTTTACTTTATAAAATATAGAAATGGAATTCTATCAGGCATAGGCGCCCAGCCTAACTGGTAAACATACACACTGTCAACCTTGAGGTCCCGGGTTCGAACCCGGGCACCTCCTTTTGTTTTGTTTTATCATTTTTAAGCCTTTTTAATTATATATAAAATTACAGAAAATTTATAATTAATATAAAAATTATTTCTGATAATTAATATAAAGATTTTAGACACTAAAATATTTTCTGAAGTTTTTTCTAATCTAAATATATTCATAAATATATATATATATATATATATATATATAAATATATATATATATAAATATATATAAATCTTTTAGTTATTTCTTATAAAATGGATTTAAAATGATTGTTCATATTAATAAATTTCCATTGATCCAAACGTTACTTCTAAAATCATGATTTGTTTGTTTTAAAAAAAAGTGTATTTATTTAAATTTTTATATTTAAACTTATTAGTTGTTACAAAAGGTTTTCTTTTAAATTAACCAAACATTTATTTATATTAGATTGGACTTAAAAATATTATGAACACTTAATTCTTTAAAGAATTAAATTCATAATTGTAGTAATTATATATAATTACTTAAAATATTTAAGAGTATTATTATAAAACACATTTTAGCTAACTAATATTGTGTTATTAATCAAAATGCTATTTTATTCTTAGATAATTAAAAGACTTAATTATATATTGAACCTCCTCATTATTATATTTAATTTCATTTTGAAAATACTTAAATACATATATAATTCTTCTAATGGGTTTAAAGTGAGAATAAGTATTCTATAAATTTAGTTACTTGTCAAAACTCCTTAAAACTAACAAAACCCTAATCATTAGTAGAACGTTAAACTTATTATTAACTTTAATCTTTACCTTGTAATATACATGTTAGGTGCTTGTAATGGATACTTTGGATTTATCTATTGGATCTTACTTTAATCTTTTACATCATCTTGTAATGCCTATATCCATGTGAGTATTTCCATACCCCTTTTGCTTATTTTCACACTTTGGGGTGAAACACGTTAACTTATTATCATTGCACTTGTAAACCTATTTGAGACTTGTAAACCTATGGCAATTCATCTTGTAAAGTTGTGGTTAGTTGAACTTTTGTTGTTACCATGTTATGGCGTTATATGTACAATCATTAACTATTGCTAGCCCAGCGAAGTCATAGATCTATGGGTAAGACAAGCCTGCTTGGTTGATCCAAGTGCACTTAGCTGATCGTATATACTTTTAACGTTTGAGACTTGTAAAACTATTGTCAAGGTTTGATTGTTGCATTGTTCATAACATCCCTAATCACTTTATTCACTAACTTATGACTTGAATTGCCATCTTTTATATACTTATGTATTGAAACTATGGAATGCTCACCAACATTTTTATGTTGACCTTTTATTTTTAACATGTTTCAGGAATACCTCAAGTGTGTGATCTACTCTTTGAAGCTTGTACATCTAGGAATGGACCTAGATAAATAAATAAAATAAGAATCATTTGTACATTCTATGTTATACTTTTATTCTTTATGAGACTTATGTATGTAATGTGACAATTGAAACTTATGTTTAAATTATATTTGAATCATCAATAGCGTTATGTGGCTGTGAACGATCTTAACTCTCACTCCTCGACGTTTCCGCCGTCAAGGTTGGGGTGTGACAGATTGGTATCAGAGCCCATAACTATAGGGATTTAGGTTATTAGAAATGGTGACCTAGACTATAGTTTATGCATGAACCTCATAGAAAAATCCTTATAATCTTGTGTATACTTATTGCTGCATGTCACATGATGCTATCTATTTAGGATGCCTTTTGTGCAACTTGATGCCCTTAGATAGGTGTGCCTTATAATTATATAAACTTGGTTACTTGTCTCCCTAAACTTATCTTTAACTCTTTGATTCTCCCCGACAAATGAACTTCCTAAACCTATTCTCAATGACATGTGGAATCTACACTTAACATCGTGGGTTCAATTCCTTAGACTCTATGTCTAATTTATGAAAATCTCATCGAGGTTTTGATTCTATGAACCAAAGAAATTTGTGTGACACATAGACACCTGTATTCTGGATTTCCTGGCAAAAGGCCTTCGGGCTAAGGCAAGCATATCGTATAAATCTCATTGCGAGACTAGTTATGCTTACCTGGGGATTTCTGGGATGAGTGATAAACTATGGTCAACATACACAAGTCTCACTGGCAAATGGGTCAATTTACCTTGACGTGTCAACGATTCCAAATGGTAATGCGTTACCAAATGGAACCATCCTCTTCGTATCTTAAAAATCTTTGATTCTTTGAACTGGTATCTCCTCGTTCTTATTATACATAATGTTCCTGTTAATATTGAACCTAACCTACATTTCAACTCTTACGTTTAAACACCGTTATACGTTGAGCGTTTCATATAACTATTTTTATATCTTGACCAACGCGAACATGGATCTTAATATACCCAAAGATATTGGGAATCTAAACCGAATGGTCATCAAAAACTTTAAACCGTTACTTATAATTCTCAAGTCTTCTTAAGGATGTGTCCCGTAACTAAGAACATACAACGCTATAAGTGGAATTCCTACATCTCGAGATACTTTGTCTAGGCAAAGTGTAAATGGTCATTTGACTCGATCATTGAATCCATTTACTTGACTCGAAACCCTTGAGATGAGTGATCACTTATAAGTACGTATGTCTTTAATAAGACTATGGTTGACCTCATATCTTGAGAAGTCCGTGTATTCCTTTCGATTGTGAATCGAACGTTCACATCTCGTTGTGGCATTGAATAATTTCATGCCCTTAATTCCGTCTTCTCGATTGAAACCAACCAAGATTTGAACATCACAACAAAATCTGTTATCTCGAACTTTGATCTTAAGCTTGAAAGCATGATTTTTCTTTTTGCTACATTGATGTAACTTGAAATTTTCCGAATATCTAATTGATATTATTTCCCTTTCGTTGTTAAGTCAAATTCCGTACCGTCTGCACCGTGAGAGATGCAAGTGTTTGAAGGTCAACCTATGACTAAGAACATCTGTGTCTCCTAAATGATTCTAACTCATCAAAACAGGGGTGATTCCCTTACTTTGATGATACTCTATTCGTCTCGATAAATGGTTTCCAATTGTGATTTATAAAAATTTCATTCTCTGGATCGGGGTGATTTCCTTATCCCGAGGATTGACTTCAATTATTTTCTTTGGAATGGCATTTCACAAATGACATGATCTCATCAGAATAGGATTGAAACCCGTACTTTGGTGACAAATGTCAATCTTCGATTGTTTTCTTGTTATTATGAAATTCAATCATCAAGATAGGCGTGAATTCCATACCTTGGTGATAATATCATCTTTATGAATTGTATTTGTTCAAATGAGACGACTTCATCAAAGTAGGAGTGAATTCTGGATTTTGATGAAGAAGTTCATCTTGTTATATTTTGTTTTTGTAAAACTTCACCGTTAAGATAGGAGTGATTTCCCTTACCTTAATGGTGAGTTACCTTGTTTTATTTCTGTGGATCCTCAACAAGGAGTTGGGACCGAACTTTTTGATCGGTGAGTTAGTGGTCATACCTTGGGAATAAACCATCAAGTTAGGAGTGAAAACCACACCTTGGTGACTATTCTCATTTCTTGATCTCCAACTTACCAAAGTTTTAATCAAGTGACAAGAAACATGTAGTAACTTGAGGGGTGAACCAATGTTAGTGTTTGGACCTATCAAGCCAAAGCATGATTTCTGAACTTGAAAGGTGACCCGATCACTCTAGGTGGATTTTGATTCCGAGCTTGGAGCATTTAAATTCTTAAATTGATTTCTTTCCCTTTATCATTATGTTTTGATTTGATCTAGCTATATCGAACCATTTATTCCCTACATATCAACTTTTATTTTGAGATATCATCAACACATGATTGTGTGATGGTAGTCTTCTTAAGCAATCTTTCTACTAAATAAAGACATTATCAACTTGTGGTTATGTCTTTCTAGTCATACGAATGTTCTCGACTGTACTTACGGGTTTGATGAATTACGTATGCAATCTATACTTGGAAACTTGCTATCTTGCAAAACATGTTTACAAATACTTTTCTTAAAGTTTGCGTCATTTCTTGCATCGCTTTTGAACCCTTTAACCTTGAAAATCAATGAAATTTTATCTTGGTTTTGAACAATAAGACTTGTTATTATCCTCGTTGCGATGTGAATATAAAGGTTCATAAACCTTCGTAACTTGTAGTCATGGGTTTGGCATAAAGGAAAAGACGTAACTTGGTATGTATCCAAGTGCCTTTCCTTCACATATGACAAGACCTAACATTCGTGATCCTATGGATCACCTGTTTAACTTTTCATTCACTAAGTGTCTCTTATCTTAGCTGTCATGATGACAATTGGTGCATTATAGATCGATTGGTTAATTGCATATCAACTCATGTAGGATAACGGGTCGAGAAATTGACTTGTATCCATCTCAAATAGTCGTATACCGTGGTATGTCGTTAAATATCGATCGTTAATTTTAATGATCGATTCATTTACCTGCTATCAGCAATGTTTCTAGTCATCGTTGTGAACTCATTCCAAAATCTTCGCGTATCGTATTATTCTTAGACCGACGATTTGGTCAAAAGAGCAATACATATTCACATGATATGCGTTAAGATCGTTTCAGTGACAGTTGGGATTCTTAAATCCTGACGGTTAATTTTTCTTATCATTGTTGGTCTTTTATTGATTTCTAGACATCATTTCACTATGAAATTATATTTTAGAAGTTGTGACTTATAAATTCAAGAAACCACGGTAACTTGTCATCGTCTTCCAACGTTTCATCTCAAAACGTCTCGCGTTGATTATGCTGAGAATCTTGTAAGATTCCATAAAGGAAAGCGTTCCATTTGTAATCAAACGTCAAACACTGTTCGTTGAACACTTACCTTTCATTATAAATCCTTTGTTCCTCTAAGTTCATTTTAATTTCGAGACGAAATTCTTTTAAGTTGGGGAGACTGTGACATCTCGTAAATTTAATTAACTTAGAAGTTATCTTTGTTAAATCTTAAAAGGGGTCTTTTATGCCATTTTGAAACTTTGGGGTTGTTATATTTAATAATGAAATTTGGTGATTAACAAATTAATATGATAATAATAACATTATAAGTGTTATAATGTTTACTTATTATTATAAAATGTAAGGTGTTAATAATCTTAAATAAAATAATGACTATTATTATTATAATAGTGACACTAATAATAATAGTATTATTAATATTAATGACGATAATAATCATAATAATAAGATTAATAATAATAATCATATTAAAAATAAACTTGTAAAAAAAAAAATAGAAACAATATAAGTGTTATTATTTTAAAAATTTGTATTTAACTAACTTTGGCATAAAATAATAACATGTTAAAATACAGGGACTATATTGTAATTTAATTCCAACTAAAACAAAACCTTAATGTTCAAGTGGCCACCCTTGGAAACTCCAGGGACCATTAGTGTAAATTATTAAAACCAAAGTCTTTCCCCCATTTCAAACCACGCAATTCCGGCAACATGTCCGGTCGTCGCCGGCAACCGCTCCGGCGATGCCCCAAACCCACGAAAAACATCCGGTTCGTCACCCAAATCGTTCCAAATGAATGCAAGACTACGTTTCGAACCATAATTGCACTTTAAATCGAGCTTAAATTCGACAATGGATGTCGAATGAACTTGGTAACCGTTGGCCTTAATCACTTAATCGTTCGAACATTAAAACTCAATAATAATCTAATTAAACGTGTGCTAACGTTCGTCTTAACGTTTCTAATCCATTAATCCTTCCAATTTCGAATGAAACAAAGAACTAATCCTCGAATTGAAACCATTTCAATCCGTGTTCGAACCGAAACTGTTAGGGGTCAACCACATCAAATCGTAGCTATATAACAGAGGATAATCAGTCCTTTTAACCTCACTGTACACCCAATTCCTTGAACGATCCACTGTAGTATCGAAATCAATCCCGTTGTTCATCGCAAGGTTAACCGGAGTCAAACCGAGGCTAAGATCTTCAATTCGGATGAAATCAAGTAAGTCTAATACACCATTGTGCTCGATTACAGGTAGGGATCAAAAGCCCTATGGTTACTCCGATTGATAACAATGAATCGATCTTCAATTTGGGGTTGGATTAAACTAGGGTTTATATGGATTTGGGGGAATTCTGTTGGTTTACTTTATAAAATATAGAAATGGAATTCTATCAGGCATAGGCGCCCAGCCTAACTGGTAAACATACACACTGTCAACCTTGAGGTCCCGGGTTCGAACCCGGGCACCTCCTTTTGTTTTGTTTTATCATTTTTAAGCCTTTTTAATTATATATAAAATTACAGAAAATTTATAATTAATATAAAAATTATTTCTGATAATTAATATAAAGATTTTAGACACTAAAATATTTTCTGAAATTTTTTCTAATTTAAATATATTCATAAATATATATATATATATATATATATATATATATATATATATATATATATATATATATATATATATATATATATATATATATATATATATATAAATATATATAAATCTTTTAGTTATTTCTTATAAAATGGATTTAAAATGATTGTTCATATTAATAAATTTCCATTGATCCAAACGTTACTTCTAAAATCATGATTTGTTTGTTTTAAAAAAAGTGTATTTATTTAAATTTTTATATTTAAACTTATTAGTTGTTACAAAAGGTTTTCTTTTAAATTAACCAAACATTTATTTATATTAGATTGGACTTAAAAATATTATGAACACTTAATTCTTTAAAGAATTAAATTCATAATTGTAGTAATTATATATAATTACTTAAAATATTTAAGAGTATTATTATAAAACACATTTTAGCTAACTAATATTGTGTTATTAATCAAAATGCTATTTTATTCTTAGATAATTAAAAGACTTAATTATATATTGAACCTCCTCATCATTATATTTAATTTCATTTTGAAAATACTTAAATACATATATAATTCTTCTAATGGGTTTAAAGTGAGAATAAGTATTTTATAAATTTAGTTACTTGTCAAAACTCCTTAAAACTAACAAAACCCTAATCATTAGTAGAACGTTAAACTTATTATTAACTTTAATCTTTACCTTGTAATATACATGTTAGGTGCTTGTAATGGATACTTTGGATTTATCTATTGGATCTTACTTTAATCTTTTACATCATCTTGTAATGCCTATATCCATGTGAGTATTTCCATACCCCTTTTTGCTTATTTTCACACTTTGGGGTGAAACATGTTAACTTATTATCATTGCACTTGTAAACCTATTTGAGACTTGTAAACCTATGGCAATTCATCTTGTAAAGTTGTGGTTAGTTGAACTTTTGTGGTTACCATGTTATGGCGTTATATGTACAATCATTAACTATTGCTAGCCCAGCGAAGTCATAGATCTATGGGTAAGACAAGCCTGCTTGGTTGATCCAAGTGCACTTAGCTGATCGTATATACTTTTAACGTTTGAGACTTGTAAAACTATTGTCAAGGTTTGATTGTTGCATTGTTCATAACATCCCTAATCACTTTATTCACTAACTTATGACTTGAATTGCCATCTTTTATATACTTATGTATTGAAACTATGGAATGCTCACCAACATTTTTATGTTGACCTTTTATTTTTAACATGTTTCAGGAATACCTCAAGTGTGTGATCTACTCTTTGAAGCTTGTACATCTAGGAATGGACCTAGATAAATAAATAAAATAAGAATCATTTGTACATTCTATGTTATACTTTTATTCTTTATGAGACTTATGTATGTAATGTGACAATTGAAACTTATGTTTAAATTATATTTGAATCATCAATAGCGTTATGTGGCTGTGAACGATCTTAACTCTCACTCCTCGACGTTTCCGCCGTCAAGGTTGGGGTGTGACAACTATTCATTAGTGAATCAATTACTAGACATAGTCATTAACCTGTAAAGAGTGGCTACGTAAAAAATACCAACTACTAATTGTCAAGACCTGGTATTTGAACGAAATACCTAGTGATTAGCGTGTAAACCAGATCAAATAGTGCGGAATCCTATTTGATTGGCGATCCAATCAGTGAGAACACACGAAGAATCAATCAAGAATTGAATCTAACGTTAGAAGTCGATTAGGAATCGATCTAATGTGTCCTGTGAACTTGGAGAATGATTTGGGAGGCTTCTGGACGGCTAGGGTACGTCTGGAGTCGTAATGATATGAATGCTTACGTTTTTCCACGAATTGGGTCTATTTATAGGTTAGTATTGTTCAATTGTGCGACTGGACCATAAGTATGGTTCAGTCGTGCGATTGAACCATGCGGTTGATTCATCCGCACGACTGAGTGTTTAGTCGTGCGACTGAGCCAATCTTATGTGTCAATCATACGACTGATCCAGTCTCCTGGTTCAGTCGTGCGATTGAGTCAATCGTATGAAGTTATTCATGCGTATGGTCCATTCGCATGGGCCATTCGTATGAGAACTTCATTTAGTTAAGTTTGAATGTTTTAATTAATATAACATTATGCGTAACCATTCAAACAATCATAAACCCAATTAATCAACTCAATAACGACTCATTAATGAAATATTAGACATTACAAATCACAAACAATCCATATCATTTCATTAATCAATTCATATTACATCATAATCAGACAAACAAGATCTATTACATTACAAATCATGATCTAGGGACATACATGCATCAACACTAATGCTTCAATTAAGATTTTATTGGTAATGAGTATATGGCACGTTTGAATCGTGGTAGACTGGTCGATTTCATGAATAAAAATCCTCGAAACAGGAGCAAGTATAAATATGGTCAAGTCAAGGTATGATATAAGGGTCTCCTACAGAGACAATAGACATGATGGTTCTAGATGAACATCAAATACATGAAAATAAAGAGATCTCAATAAATATATAATGTCTACAATACATGGAATCGAAATAAAATCGACGTCGATAATGCTTTATATGTAGCGCTTGAAATGATGAAAAAAGATGAGGATCAAGAACTAAAATTTGCCTTTGAATAAAAATATATAATGATTGACCAAAATGAACATACGCAAATAAGGTGGAGTTGAATTCTCTAATATGTTGGTTATAAATGAGGTCTTTTATGCGAATGAATTATTTGCGAAAAATTGGTGGACAAGGAGTTTCGCAAAGACATATAATATATTATAAGGAGACGCATTCTCCTGGTGGATGTAATAACGTACTAACACTTCATTAGTCTGGTAGTACTATAAGAGAATTGATATGCGTAGTACGAATGTCGTGATTCACTCGACACTGAAATTTACATGAAACTCCATAAATGATTTAAACTGCTATAATCATGTAAATTGAGTTTTTGAGAACGTTATTATTGTTATATACATATTCGAATCCGAATGCGTTATGATTATTGTATATATTATTGTATTAAATATAACTTGAACTCCTCATGAGTTTTCAAAAGTAGTTGAGTCTTTAAAAGGTAATTGAAAACCTTTTAAAGATGTAAATCTTGTGCACCATTGAACATATACAAATGAAATTATATATGCTGATGATGGTATCTCAATGAATCTATATACAAGAATGGTGTGATATTTATGTTGAAAGTTTATTTAATGAAACCTCTACATATGATACAAATATCATGTGTTAAAGGTGAAAAGTATATGTGCCAAAAATGATGTATGCACATAAGTAATTAGTCAATACCAAATGAAGTTTATGAATAATCGTAAATACCAAAAGTATTGACATCAAAACTTCAAAAAATATGTTAAGTAATTGAATATGGGTTAATAGTTTATGTCAAGTATAGTAAGTCCCTAATTACAGTGGCCAGTTGTGATTAGCCACTTACTGTACTCTTCATACCCCAAGTATTACCTGTCCTGACTACATCAGTATTCAAATCTACATACAACACATAACCACATACCATGCGCACATAAAACCGGTTAACTTTAAGAAAATACCTGATGGCACGCAGCTACTCAGTTTGGCATCCCATTCCCTTTTCGTCCCATTTTTAGTTTAAGTTAAGGTTTATTTTGAAAATTTACCCATTTCACTTAAACTTTGGCTCTGATACCAACTTGTAAGGCCCCGTTCCCGGGACGCCTACAGTTGGTCATTCATCGCACATAAAACATATAATTACATTTATATTAAGAAAACATTGCAGCGGAAACATTCAAAAATGACATCAAGTTTCATTATAATTACTTTTGCCAAATAATACATCATTATCCGGTTACAAAATACATGTTGCATTACATCACAAAAGCTTTATAAATGGATGCCATCCCAAAAGAGCCGAGTAGCCTTGCCGTGCCATCCTCAGCAATCATTTACCTGCCAACTGGAAAACGTAATAAAAGTCAGTGTTGCTGAGTGAGTTCTAGTTTTATAAAATAAACATACTTTACTTTCATTAAAAACCACTCCTTTATCATGCGATCATTCAACATACGTATACACAGATAATATCATTATTATCTTTCATCTCATTTATTATCTTCCATTCTTTTCATTCATTCTTTCTTCCGAGTCTTTTGCGACAACATAGTCGCTCACCTCAATGGCAATCTCAATGATTGCACGCTATCCGAGTCTTTTGCACCCTAGGGTTGCTCACCTCATTGCCCATCACGATAGCAAGCTATCCGAGTCTTTTGCAACAACAAGGTTGCTCACCCCAAGGCAACATCACGATAGCACTTTACTCGAGTCTTTTGCAACGACAAGGTTGCTCACCTCATAGGCAATCTAAATGATTGCACTTCATCCGAGTCTTTTGCAACACAAAGTCGCTCACCCCAATATATATGCTTGCAAGCCTTTCTTTCGTTCATTCATCATTCATTAATGCATGCATTCTTACTTCATGTTCCTCTTTCATTATCTTTCGCTTTACATTACATAATACTTCATTCATTCATTCATTCATTCATTAGCATGACATGTAAAGCCACAAGAAAGATAAGCATACATCATAATAAGGAACATATCATACACATTCATCATCATCATACAGGGCAACATCATACATTCATAATATGCATAAACATGCAACACCATCATCCTCATGCCCTACATGCTCTCTAAGGCCATAACAATCATCTTACATGCTCTTACGAGAACTTTACGTCAAAACTTACATCTGCACCTTTCCCCGAAGGCCAGAAGTCAAACTACACATTCCTTCGAGTGCAACAGCCCTATTCGGGCGTATGGACACCCTTCAGTCGCATGGCCTCCATGCGACTGAACATCATGCGACTGGACTCATACGGATGGTCATCTATGCGAATGAACATTCAATCGTGCGTATGGACCTTGTGCGAATGGGATTACTGCGAATGGGAACCTATGCGACTGACCTCATACGAATGGACTCATACGACTAAGCATCTATGCGACTGAACCCTCAGTCGTACAATCCTCATGCGACTGGACTCCCAGTCGTGCGACTGAAACCTTAGTCGTGCGATTGAATCCTCAATCGTGCGAATGAATCCCAATCGTGCGAATGACCCTCAATCGCCCCTCATTCGGCCGTATGGCCTTCATTCGGTCGCCTAGCCCTAGCTGATGCAGAATGGAGTTCATCCCGAACCCAATCTGCCATTTTCGGCCTCCAAGCTCATCCAAACCCATTCTAAGCCTAAATTAACCCTCCTGAACCTTAGGAATACATATCATAACACCATACAAGCACACACAAGCCCGAAATCATACTCTAAACGCATCATACACATTACATCCAAATGGTTCAAACACATACACACACAAAAACGGGTTTTGAACATTTTCCAGCCCCAAAATCGGTTGAAAACAAGTAAAAGTGGGGTCCTAGAACTCACACAATCGAGCACAACGTCAAGGGCTTCGATTTGGCTTGCTACTCGACGAATTTGGACACCCGAATCACCCGAAACACCCCTTTTTCTCCTTTTTCTCCTCTTTTCTCTCTTCCCCCTCTTGAAATCTGAAAATTGTGGTGTGTGGGGAGAGTGGGCTGCCCTCTCCCTACACATATCACCACACTACCCAACTTTTCTTCGTTGGCGAGTTTGGTCCCTCGACTTTGGACTTTATTTTCTTTTCTTTCTTCGCCGGCTTTAAAATAATAAATTTCCGGGTGTTACATTTAAATATGTTAAAATGTTTTCCAATCATCATCTCTTATCAAATAAATAAAAAAAATTTATTAGTCTTGAAGTTCATAGTTCATTGCAATGGATATATAATTGTTTCTTTCTAGTTATACACAATTATATTGTATCCAATGAATAGACAATGAACTATGGTAATTCAAGTATTTAATATCTACAAGGTACGAAAAATATGTGTTTATATTTACTAACACAATAAAACAAGTTTAGTATTGCAGATGCAATGTAACACAAGTGGATTTTGTGGTATTTATTTATAAAGAAATGTAACTGTAGTTTCAATAAAGATCATACGTTATTGATCAACTTCAGCAATTGCATATTAAAGGATCAACTGGCGAATCATCGAGTTCATAGAAGATCGGCACTCGTCATTTAAATGATGCATGTACAAATGAGCGGGAGTATTATTCAAGTTGTACTCTTTTTTCCTTCACTAAGTTTTGTCCCATTGGGTTTTCTTAGTAAGGTTTTTAACGAGGCAACATAGCTGATGCAAACAGGGGGAGTTAATACGTGTTGCACTCTTTTTTCCTTAGTTATGGTTTTGTCCCACTAGGTTTTTCTAGCAAGGTTTTTAACGAGACAACATCTTCAAGCGTATTAAGTTGATAACCAAGGGGGAGTGTTATAAATATGATTTATTGTGGTTATCAACAATTATATAGATAGACTTTATTAGAGATATACTTATCATGTTATTCAAATGGTTGTTAGAGTTATGAAAAAATTAAGTTTCCTACTCCTATAAATACTCCTTGTATTTCATTTGTAAACACACAAATGAATAAAATAAATCTCTCTCCCTATATCTTTCTTCTCATGTTATTGTTGTTATTAGGCTAGTTTCACAACAGTAACGAAATAATCACAAGTGGGATGTAAATGGTGTATAAAAGGTGTGTTTTGTGAAGCCACCACTTGAAGATGTCGTACCTCTATTTTCTTTTGATCGTGTCGGTTAAGAAATGAGAAGAGGTTGAAACATGGAGTTTTGTGAGTGGCTTAGCCGGAAACCGAACGAGGTACGTTTTTGGTGTTTTCGCGTGCAAGCTAGCAACAAACCATTGTTGGGTCGTTGCAGATAATCTTTAGATC
Source organism: Flaveria ramosissima (assembly GCA_025215565.1). NCBI lineage: Eukaryota > Viridiplantae > Streptophyta > Magnoliopsida > Asterales > Asteraceae > Flaveria > Flaveria ramosissima. The sequence continues at coordinate 39,522,306 of CM046045.1, read as the reverse complement.
GTTTCATCCACTACATCATCATGATCAAGTCTTCATACGATATGATTAGTAGACGCATAAAGATTGGTTTTATTTTGGTTTCTTGCATTTGGAATCCTGATGGACGTGATCAAAATCGGTTCGTGCATAATCTTCTGCTACTAAATAAATTTAAAACGGATGCAAGAAATCCTAATAAAACTACTTTTAATTTATCGTTTTCCTACAATACCCACTCTTGAATCTTCAAACATCACAAAATTACTTAACATAAATACTTTTTTAGAAAACTTCCGATGTGATTCTTAAAAAGATTGTTTAAAATGTTATATCAACTCAAAAGCAAGTCCGGTGAATTTTAATTAAAGAACTCTAGCTCACATGTACATGAGTTCTTCATGTTTAAAAGCTCATGTTGCCTCATGTGAGGATCAATAAGAAGCTGAGGGAAGATTTGAAAAATTGAAACACAGCTGAAGTTATTCTATCATAATAAAAAATTTATGTGTCCAAACAACTTCAAGATTAAAACCTTCAAAAAAGAGATATATATTCTTTTGAATGACAAAGACCTTTTTTCGAATGTGTTGTTATTTTAATCAAACACACATATCCGTTTTCCAGCTATGACCACACCCAAACCCTTTTAAAGACAAACTCACAACTAGAAAAACTCACTGGGTAGCATTTTTGCTTGGAGTTGATGAGTTGAAATTGTTCTATGAAAACATGGGTTCTTTTCGTAAAAAAGCAGAAAAGTGGAGGACTAGTAATGCAAGTTAGCGAGAGTTGGGTAGGAAACAAGTTCCCGCTTTCCGTCAAAATCACACAACACAAAACCCAAATAAATATTCCACACGACGAACGGTTTCATCCTGCAAATTTTAATTTAATTACTTCCATATTTATTCTTCTTCTTCTTCTTCTTCGATTGAATCTCCTTTAAACCCTCAATAATTCTTCCTTTCATCTTCGCCATTTCCTTCAATCTTATTGTGACCTAGATCCGTAAGTTCTCGCCTCTTCGTTTACTCTCGTTTTCTTTTTATGTCATTGTTGTGTTTCAATTTCGTTTTAGGTGATCAATAGGATCATGAATTCATCTTTGTGATCCGTTTTTGTCACATGTTCGGTGAATTCTACGTGCGAATGTGGGTTCTGTTGGTTATTATTATCAATTTCTCATGCTCGAGGGGTTTGGTTTTGTGGGAAAAAGTTTTTAACGACCAGCGTCAGCATTGGGCAACTATGTTGGTGCAAAAGCAGTAAAATGTAATGTATCCATGGTTTTAGAATTTGATATGTGATATCTTGGATGAAAATTGGAAAAAAAATTTATAATTTAACTTAGCCCTAGCATGATTTAGTGTTTTACCATAGTGTTCTTGGCTTTCTTTCATCTGTCTACGTTTCTCAAAGCACCATTGGTGCTTTGATGGTTACTGTAGTTCAAAAGTTCCATTTTTCTTTTCATATTTTAGTATCTTGATATGTTCTCTGTAATTTTGCTGTAATTTAATCACTTTGGAGCAAATCGTTTTATATAGGAGGGCGTGAACAGACAGTAATGTATTAGTTTCTTCACTCTTTCATAGTAAACTTTTGTTCAAGGGTGTTGTTACAAAGGTTAAGTTGATATTCGTGTAGAGATGTTAGTGAAATAGATTGGTTTTCGGCATGATATCTAAAACTTAGTTTTTTATGAGGTGCGATTGGTTTCAAGATCTATGGCCTTTTTTTTATCACACCAAATTCATGGATGCTTTCATAAAGGGATGATACGCTTGAGGTATATGAGTAGTGACATCAGCACGGGTCTAATTAACCGGGGAATATGAATTGTTATAGGTTTTTTCACTTACTAGTTTGGTAGTGTTTGGAGGTGCATTTCTGGTTTGAATTTAAATTACATATCTTACATTTGCTTTACGTTTGGGATGGTTATAGTTACATGATCTCGATAAAAAGATTTCTTGCATGTTGTCCTTAGTTGCTTCTCCTAATTTGGTAATTTTAGCCTTGAGTAAACAAAGAGTTGGAATCATGATTAGTATTTAGCACACACTCAAAAGAGATTATTGTGACAATAATCACTTTAAACGCATATCTAAACATCGCCTTAAGCCCTCAAATGTTGGTTACACTTGCATAAAAATGGAACTGAATGTTGTTCTGATGGGATGCTAAGGTTATCTTATAACTCTAAAATAGAAGTTAAAACATAGCTGGTGTGGCACCTGATATTTTGATGACACTGATCTGGCTTAATCCACACAAATTTGATGTTCTTGGTTTTCTTTGTATTTTGCAGCAGTTTTCTTCAAGTGAGTTCACAACCATCAAAGTAGCAGCTGAATGGTTATGCATTAGGTTTTGAGGGTTTGGTTCCGAACTTCTTAACATAATGGAGAAGGAAAACTCAACTGAGGAAGAACCAGTGGGTTTTCCGGCTCCTAAGAATGTGAAGTTGGTAGATCATAACATTAATGTTCCTACTAAGAATGATCTATCAGATGATGAAATAGTGGGAGCTACTATCATTACCAACGAAGAACGCCTAGAAAAGACGCCTTATGTTCATGAAGAAGATCATGATATAAAGCCTTCAACAACAGCTGCAACACATGTATTGGACCATGAACTTGATGAGGAAATAATATCTTCTAATAAGAGGCATTTGGTGGATGCTGAAATGGAGGATACTTCAAACGATATGGAGATAAGAAGTCAGGAAGATGATAATTGTTCTGATAACAATACATCCTCTTCTTCAGTCAGGCTCCCAAATTCTGAGAACTCGGTCAATACACGTGCCGCTGAACAAGATATTAAAAAAGAAGACCAGGAGAAGGGTAATTCTGGAAATGGTGTTACACTTAATTCTGTTGTAACTGGTACCGAGACAAATGGTCTGGAAGATGAAAATTCTACTTTTAATAGTTCATCCTCTCCAGTAGGGCTCTCAAATTCTGGGAACTTGATCAATATTCTCACTGGCGAACCAGATGTTCGAAAAGAAGACCAAGAGAATAGTAATTTTGTAAATGATACGACAGTCAGTTGTACTGCAACTGATATTGAGTCAAGAACTCTGGAAGAAGTTAATTCTACTACTAACAGTTCTTCTCCAGCTCAGCTATCAAGTTCTGAGAATTCGATCAATGCTCTTGCTCGTGAATCAGATATTCAAAAGGAAAACCATGAGAAGGGTGATATTGCGAATGATACTATACTCCGTTATAATGCTGAAGAGGGTGATATATTGGACCGTGTGAAAGACAAGAATGATACTGGCCAATCTCCTGAAACTACCACAGTCGACCATCAATGTGCTGAAAATATAGAAATGATATCCAAGGATGTTAGCCATGCCACCTCTTCTACAAAAGATTGTGAAAGTTCATCCTTTGTAGAAACAGAGGATATGAAAACCAACCCAACAGACAATACTTCTGGTAAGAACAAAGAAAGTCTTGTACTTTATCAAACTCGAGAACCTAAATTTGAAGCTAAAACTGCTACTTGGCCTCGAAAGGCTTCAGTTCTAACAAAGTTTGTAAAATTATGTGCAGCCTCCAACATTTTCCGTCGTCCTTCTAGAGGAACTGATGAACATAATGGTTCTAATGAGGAGGACAACAACAACAACAACGATTCAAGTAAAGGAGATAGCCAAGAAGCGAGTCATACAACACCAGAAAAACCTAGATGGAGTCTCTTGAGTCTTAGCTTAATTAAAAATTCAAATGACAAAAATCAGGGAAACAAAACGGATCTGGAGGAGGTAACTCTTGAGTCTCCTGAATTAAAAGCAATTAAAGGAAGAATTGTATTATATACAAAGTTATGGTGCCAAGATTGCAAAGAGGCAAGAGTATTTCTGCGCAAGAGAAAGTTAAGGTATTCTGAAATAAATATAGATATGTACCCAAGTAGAAAAGTTGAGCTAGAAGAGATCACGGGTTCGTCAGATGTCCCCAAAGTGTTTTTTAATCAGGTTCTTATTGGGGGTTTGAATGATTTAAAAGGTTTGGATGAATCTGGTCAACTTGAGGAGAAAATAGAGTATGTAACTCGTGAAGGGCCATCATCTAAAGCTCCTCTACCACCATTTTCGGGGGAAGATGATGTGTCTAGTAGAGGTGATGTAGATGAACTAGCAGTTATTGTTCGGAAGATGAAGGCATCGATTGTTGTTAAGGATCGTTTCTATAAATTTCGCAGAGTAACCAATTGCTTTCTGGGTTCAGAAGCTGTAGATTTCTTATCAGAAGATCAATACTTGGAACGAGAAGGGGTACTATACTTTTTCTTTATTGCTTGAATAATTGTTACTGTTAGATTTTGTCAATTTATCTTCTCTACTTCCAATAATAACTGGATTTCCTTTATGTTAAAAAACCTAAATATGCTTAGCTTTTTCATATGCCAGTTTTAAACGGCATCTCCATGGATTAGCTACATATTTTTCATTTACATGACTTGTCTTAGTGTTGAATATTTCGGCTTGTGGCTCAAATAATATGCTTTAACACATAAAAAAACCATAATCTTTTTCTTGTGCTCAAAATATTTCTTTGTTTTCAAACAGGCTATTGAATTTGCTCGCAAGCTTGCTAAGGAGCTTTTCTTCCAGCATGTTCTTGAGTGAGTATTCTCTCCCTGAGCTCACATTTTTTGTTGCCCCTCGACCTTTGCTAGCTTTTTAACTTCTTGTTTCTTATTGGAAGCTAATATTTCCTTTACAACATTGTGTGCTAATCTAGGGAGAATACTTTTGAAGATGGAAATCACCTTTACCGATTTTTGGATCAAGATCCTGTAATCAGTCAATGTCAAAACATCCCAAGGGGTATCATTCAGCTGAAGCGACAACCTCTTGTAGAACTTTCACGTAGGCTGAGATTTTTGCTATATGCCATCCTTGATGCCTACGCATCAGAAGACGGAAAGCACATTGCTTATAGAACTATCCATGGGAGTGAGGAGTTTGCAAGGTTAGTTAATGCTCTTAAATTCTAAAGAATTGCTACTGGATTGTTTGATGTGCATTCAGACAAATTATTTCAAGTTTTATTCGCCATAACCAATTTGGGAGTTCGGATAAAAGTGATAATGTTTTTCTAGAGGGTGAGATTTCAGTCCATAAATGGTAATTGGGGTTATGTTTTGTGATTGACAGGTGAAATTGTGAATAATAAATCAGTAGAAAGAATTGGAAGTTTGGAACAAAGCTTGGCCAAAGTGTATATATCTCATTCATGAAACCCTAATCTTAATGCTAATAAAATATGAGTATTATTGACATAATAGAAAAGTTAATCATTTTTGAGACACTAATTATTCATAAAAAAATCTAATTTGGACAAAAAGTGTCATGCCTACCAGAAACCAACTAATTAGATCAATAACATTACCTACTTATTCCCCAAGCTTAAATCAAACTGCCTATTTGATTAACTGATTTGATTCTTGACGTATCAATAATCAGTTAAAAAACATACATCCAACCCCCCACTCCCTCCCCTTCCAAGAAAAGATTATTATGTTTGGTCAATGCATTGAATTATAGCATCATTACAGGTACTTAAGGATTGCAGAAGAACTTCAAAGACTTGACCTGAATAAAACGACCAAGGAAGAGAGACTTGCCTTCTTTATTAATCTATATAATCTGATGTCAATTCATGCAATTCTTGTGTGGGGTCATCCAGAAGGAGCAATGGATAGAAGGAAAATGTTTAATGACTTCAAATATGTTATTGGTGGGTGTGCTTATTCACTTTCAGATATTCAAAATGGCATTTTAAGAGCCAACCAAAGACCGCCATATACTCTCGTCAAGCCTTTTGGTATAGCTGACAAGCGCTTTAAGGTGACATGCTCAACTTGTGTTTAGAATTATCTTTTCATTAGTTGAATTATGGTTTAGTATTGTTAGCTATCACATCATGGAAAGACCATCATTGCTTATTTTGAGTATGGTAATACTTACTAATTAACTCTACATTAACATGAGTTTCAAAATTATGTTAATATTTCAGGTGGCTCTTCCTTATTCCGAGCCTCTCATTCACTTTGCTTTGGTTTCTGGGAATCGATCGGCTCCTGCTCTTCGATGCTATTCTCCTAAAAACATTGACAGGGAATTGATGGAGGCTGCTCGTGGTTTCCTACAAAGTGGGGCATTTGTACTTCATATGGACTCCATGACCATTTCAGTTACCAAAATACTCAAATGGTAAGTTATGAAACAAGTGTATTTTATTTTAGTTTATTATATTCTTTAAATGAACAAAGTGGTTATTTAGTTACCAAAAATACTCTTATATACGTCTAAGGTAATGTACTATGACAAGCTGAAACTTAAAACTTTCAATTTATAACTCACGAGGAAGTTGCCATGCCATATATTTTATCCTCTATGTCCCTTCATCTCCAAAAAATGCAATACATACAACACACACATCACGTGAGTTCAAATGAGAACCACTAAATTTATTGGAACCATTACTCGTTTTTGAATTTATTAGTAACTATACTGTATAGTGTATAACCTAAATACTATTCATGGATTTGCAGTCATAAGTGAATTAAAGAGTTCCCAAGGTTCTCATTTGAACTCACCACAATATATACAGAAGTCAAATGTTGGAATAGGTCATAGAGGGAGTTCTTCACTTGTTGGGACTTGTGGCTACTTTTTAAAGTAGCATCTAATTATCCTTAAGTAGGTTTACGTGTACATACAAATGGAGCCGGAACATAGTTATTAGCTAGGGTAATACACAAAACAAAATGCTGATATGCATGACTATTATACGTGTATTTTGTTATCTTTTATTGTACACAACAATTATAAATACACACATCATGAGTTACAGCATTTTAATTGTGGGTATTATTTAACATACATCATATGTTTCCTATCTCTCATTTCTGCGAATGAAAAAACTAAAAACCCGACTCTTTTATTTGTAACTTGTCAGGTTTAGTGTGGATTTTGGAAAGAATGAAGTGGAGGTACTGAAACATGCTGCAAATTACTTGGAGGTTGAAAAGACTCAAACTATTTTGGAATTGCTTGATAGTACTCAGTTAAAAGTGGTTTATCAGCCTTATGATTGGAGATTGAACAGCTAACAATCAGAAATGTAGACAATACACAGGTTAAATCAATCCTTGCTTTTTACCAAAAAATTACCTATACTTGGTGCGGAAAACTCTCATGACAAGTTTTTGGAGCCCTATATTTATTGCATCTATGCATGCTGTTCTTGATGAACAGCCTGTGAAAGGTACTTTTGTCATGTGGGCACTTATGTAAATTCCTTTAATGTATATGTCGCGACCCCGTCATAGAAATCGGGGTGGAAGAGTGGTTTCAGATGGATGTGTGCTATTTTGGTGAAAATTAAAGGTTTAATTAGATATCTGTTTAGATGAGTGCTTATTTCCTCAGATGTCATGGCAAATTGATGTCATTTTGTGTTCTTATTACAAGATTGATTGTTGCACCTGCCAACCATATATGCACTAATGTTTAATTATGAGGTTCTCTCAAAAGATGAAGTATGGAGCAATAGAAGAAGAATTGTATCAGCAAGTTATGGTAGTTAATTTCCTTTGAGTTTTTTTTTCCTTCGGATGTTCATAAACCCTTCAAATGATAAACTGCCTAAATTGAAGCAAAATGGTGGTAAATATGTAAACTAGTTAGTTATAAGGCCACTGGCAATTGTTTTGTTTTTCATGTTTTCCCTGAGTGTCACGTTAAAATCACATCAGTTTTTCTCATTTTCTTCTAGTTTTTTTTCCTGTTTTACATGGTATTGTTCAAGTTTTTCCATTTCCCTATTTTCATCATTTTAGATTTCAATTTGTGGGGTTGTGTGATCAGTAAATCCCGATGAATATTCACCGGTAGCGCGGACTCGGACCCGCGGTGTTCCCGCTCGGCTTGGTTTTCTTGTGCTTTCCCCGGTATTTTCCCATCACTATTCCAACCCCCCCCCCCCCCCCAAATTTTATGTTTTTAGGTAAGTGATTTATTTTTTATTATCTAAATCAATGAACATGAAATATTTCTTAATTAAATAAAAAAGTCTTGAAGAATAATCACAAATTACTCCTACCTAGTGGTGAATTCTCCCAATTGAAGTGCCTGGTTCGTGTTCAAACCTCTAAGCCTACCCTTTTGGTTTTGTTACTTTTCTTATACTAACATACACAAGCACACACACATCTTTTTTAGGGTAATTGCAACACTCCCACAACTTGTACAATACTTTTCAAGCATAGTTTAGATAAATATGTAACTTTAAAAGTTCAGAGGTGATCTATGTAGTTGCCCTTTTTTTCGGGTTTTCAATTATTGTAATATTTTTGTTTAGACATGTATTGTTCTTTATCTTATAACTTATTAAATATGTTCTACATTCAAATACCGTTTCAAATATGAAATTTTCGTACATTCTAGTTATGCAGTTATGACGAACTTATATATTTATCTACAAGTTCGTCTAAATTTTATTCAAAATCAATGTGGGAAAATATAATATATTTTTATGACGATTACCACTTGCTTCATTGATTTAAGCTACCACATAGTCCATGTGAAGAAACCAAGTAGGCTTCATTGTTTAATATGCTAAGTCATTAGCTATAGGCTAGGGAGTTGTCGAATTATCTTTAAAATCGGCTTAATCAATGCTAATTTAGAACTTGGCTAAACTAATGCCGATCTGGGTCTCTCGGTCGTGGGTTAGTCGGAGAATGACAAGTTGTTAGCTAACAGTTTAGCCAGTGATATAAATGTAGGCTAAAAAGTCATGTTTGTCTTCTTTTTTCTTTGATCAATGTGTTTGATATGAAAGATGGGTGTCATACCCCGAGATGCATTGCGGAAGGGCATGGGTGTGACAGTGGTAACAGAAGTTTGATTGTTCCAACAATTGTCAAGCAAACATACGTATATAAAATTCATGGATACCATAGTTAATTTTTAATAATAAAATGTTATTACAACATTATAAATAGAAGACTCAAATTTAAAAACTTAAAAGTAATAACATAACATAGTTTAAACATTAACGGAAAATTATAATCGCCGGCGAAATTTGGTCCCAAAAGCAGTATCTAAAACTATATGTTTGTCGTAAAACCTTTTTATTCCCATACATGCTTAGTTACTTGAAAAATATGCCTAAAAGTGTATCAACGAAAAGATGGTAAGTTCACAGGTTTAATAAAAAGGTAAATGAAGTTTTCTTTTATAAAAAGATATGATTATCCTGGAATCAACCCCTGGATCATCAAGGACTAGCTAGGTCCACTGATTATGATCGCAACTAACAGCCCCATAATCAAACCAAGACACAATAGTCCCTCAAGTTCCTTCTAAAATATATTTCCCATATAAAATCGACCATGCAACCAATCATTGGGGCGGTGGTCAAACCCAATAGATCTACCAATATACTTTGTGGCCTCTCAAGGGTTAACGATTATGGATGAGGGTCATCGTGAACAATAAACACAATAATCAACTCAAGGCCATCATAATCACGCAATTATTCCACTATTAAATCATATCTATAAATGAACAAACACTAACGAACATAAATGAACATATTATCGAATAATTACGAACATAAATGAACTAACATGGTATCTGTTCATGTTTGTTTGTTTAACTTAGTGACCACAATTTCCTTGTTCGTATTTGTACAATTATTAAACAAACGAACATAAACGAACTTCTTGTTTACTAAACGTCTGGTTCAGTTGCAGCCACTCCTGTCACATCAATAAATCCTCGATTTATCATGTCACATCAACTTTAACCGCTTTCTCTAAATAAATCTTGAAGATCCTTCCTCTTTCATCATATATTAACATCATATTTAATTAAATGTATTAGATTTGACCCACTCACCCTCAAGTAATTATATATTTTTTATTGTTTTTATTAGTTTTTTTATGTTTTGTCCATATCATTAAGTTGATTGAATAATTCCTTTAGCTTTTTAAACAGGAGTCAAGGCACACTATCAACTTGAGAGTGAGATTTGTAAACTCATGTTCAAGAGTTGTCATCCTTGATCCTTTGTTGTTGAGAAAAATATTCTTAATGCGAGTCCAAGCTTGAAAGGTACTTGAGCCGGATTCAAGGGCACGAACAAGGAGCTCATCCAATAGGGTTTCGTAGATCCATTGTAGAATGATGACATCTATTTAAAACCATTCCTAATAGTCAGGGGTAGTGGTCTTCTATGGTCTAGTGCCATTAATGCAAGCACTAACGTTGTATCCTTTCGCATGTAGTTGAAGCAAATTGGCCATAAGGAACATGAAACCTTTATGTTGTTAAGAAGGCTTACCTTGTTCTGACCAATGTAGATGAGATGAATAGTTTTATGATCGAGATGACTTTGAATGGTTAGTCATATAATAATAGGATGAAAACAAGAATCAAAACTGGGCAAGAACAAAATTTCCAATCAAAGAAAAAACTTGATAGGAGGCAGTTAAGCCATGGCCTGAGGGTAATAAAACTTTCGATATAAATTTGACCCGACTCGGATTTAAATAAAGCTTTTGTCAGTACGTAGATAAAAATAACCACGTTAAAACAGTATATTCAAAATTTTATAAAATGTTATATTTTGAAACTTATAATGAAAAAACAAAATATGAGTAAAATTAATTAAATAAATAAAATAATCAAATCATAAACTTTACAATCCTGTTTGGTCGAGTTCATTTTTGTTCGGAGTGGACGACCCTATAATATGACTTGTCGCCTGAATTTTGATACATGCCAACCTTTCTACATATTTCTTGTCGTAGCCTTCCCAACCAACGCTAATCTAGGTTGTTGAACCCAATGGTCACTGTCAACGACCTCCCGTTTCCACCTCTGCATCATCATCTTTGTTGATGATTCCACGCCATTGTACATATTTGTTCAAGCTGTCACCAATCGTACAATTCACCCACCACCACACGACCACCAACGACTACCACCACTCTTGGCTACTACCAAAAAATCAAGTAGAAATGAGAAAAAAAAACTATCAATGATCAAGAACCAACGTCGTCAGAGGTCGTTGAAGCCACTGTGGCACCTACGATCCTCATGCATGGTGGAGTGGCTAGATCTTGGTTGTTGTACTCACCACTAATGTTAATCAAAACCATATTTTTTGTGTGCTCGCGTTCGATCTGAATGTAAAATCTATGCCATTGGTGTTAGAGAGAACTACAAGAGGGTATGGGTACCAAAAAAAGTTTATGCTTAATATAAAACTTTTGTATTATTTCTTTTTTTAATATTATTTTATTACCATAGATTTTCTTTTTCTTTTAAAAAAGTTATTTTTGTTCATTAATTAAATTTTGTCATTGCAAGATCCTTATTTTTGTATTTACGATTCACTTTAAGGTTTATTCTGAATCAATCTTTTCGCAACATGGGTTTATAGAGAAAGAAACTGTTCGTATCGCGCGGGAATTAAATCTAAATAAAACGTAAAATTAATTGACTTTGTTAAATAATTTGAGCAGAAGTAACATGAGGAATGTTCTTTTCAAAATTTAGTGCCCTGTTTAATGTTGTTCTCGATCTAACTTGAGTCGAGTCCGGGCATGTTTATTTACAAACTGAAAACAAGCCTGGGTCGCCTCGAACTCGATTCATGTACAAACCAAGCCAAGTCGGCTTATACACAACCTAGCTTTTTAGCTTCCAACGTTTTAACAACAATAACTCACTATGATTATTGCATGGAGGCTTAATTCCACCAATTGATTCTTTGTGAGAAAACAATCTACCATATCACAAACAAAACTAAAACTCTTTACTAACTTATATATTTCTATAAAATAAAGTCAATTGATGTTTCAAGATTAAAACAAACTAAAGTACCAAATGCACAACATAATTAACCTAGGATTGAAATAAAAATCATCATAATATCAAATATATAAACTGCAAAGATTCAACAATCATATGAGAAGTCGAACACTAGGTCACCAAATCAATGGAGTAAGAAATAGACAACTAGGACATTCATCACTAGATTCAATTATCAGCATGAGAATATTTGAGTTAGACACTTGTGCTGTGAGAACTGAGAAACAATAATAATGAACTCGGATATAAAGTATTCAAAAATGGGTTTAACTTGAACGAAATGGACTTGAAAAGTAGAACATTATAATTTGATTTTTTTTTTTTAAAACAAGTCAAATCCAGGTGAGTACGGGTCAGCTTGACCCGATAATCACGTGAGGAATTTCTAAGCTTTTTTCCAAACTGGATTCGATTCGGTTATTTAAAGACCCGATCTTGCTTGAACTGTGATAGTACCACTAACGCTGTGTTTCCCAGTCTCATTTAAGGAAAGAAAAGAAAGGAAATGGAAGGAAAAAAAACTAGTTGTGTTCCTGAGTTTTTTTTAATGGAAGGAAATGGAATGATTGTTAAAAACTTGTGTTCTCGAGTTTACTTAAGGAGGGAAATGGAAGGAAGTGGAAGGAAATGGAAGGAAAATAAAGACAAAAATCAATCCTTCCAAAATGGAAGGAAATGGAGAGAAAGGAAAAGAAAGAAAAGAAAAGAAGAGAAGATAAAAGAAGAGAAAGGAAGAGAAGAGAAAAGAAAGTTTTACTTTCTTTTCTCTCGTTAAATAAACTCGGGAACACAGCGTAACAGTAGCTTTAGTTGCAAGAGAAGATGGGGAATTCTTTGAAGGACTAGGGTTTAATCACCATCAAACATCAATTTCTTTCGTAGGGTTCAATCAACCCTCATCTTTCTCATTTGCTTTTGTTCTAGGGTTTCCAATTTGATGCTCATAGAACGCACAAGTTGTCAATTTCTAGCTTCAATCTTTAGCAATCACAAAAGAAACCTCCATTTTACAACCCCCATGAAAGAAATCAAAACAAAGAGGTCCTCAAATCTATCATCCCCACTGAACCCAGATGCGAAATGTTCTTCGAGTGTTCAATCAACCCCCGAAATCGAAAAGAAGTACGTCCATCGTGTTTATGATGCAATTGCACCCCATTTTAGTGCAACCCGATTCGCTAAATGGCCGAAAGTTTCAGCTTTTCTGCACAATTTACCATCTGGGTCGGTTATTTTAGATGCAGGGTGTGGTAATGGCAAGTATTTAGGGTTAAATCCTAATTGTTTCTTCATTGGTTGTGATATAAGTGCACCCCTTATTCAGATCTGTAGTGATAGAGGCCATGAGGTTTTAGTTGCAGATGCTGTGAATCTTCCATATCGAAGCGGGTATGGTGATGCTGCAATATCAATTGCAGTGTTGCATCATCTTAGTACTGAACATAGGAGGAAGAAAGCCATTGATGAGTTGGTTAGAGTTGTGAAAAAGGGTGGGCTTGTTTTGATTACTGTTTGGGCTGTTGAGCAAGAAGATAGATCTTTGGTTAATAAGTGGACCCCGCTCACGGGGAAGTATGTAGAAGAATGGATTGGACCAGGTAGTCCATGTGTTCGTAGCTCTGCTTCGGTTACTTTAGAAAGCATTCCTGAAACTGAGGCGAGTGTTAACGGTGAAGAAGTTAAAGATTTTGATTGTGTGAGTCAACATGAACATGTTTGTGTTGGAGATAAAGAGGGTGAAAGGGTTAAGCAACAGGAGTATTTTGTACCTTGGCATTTGCCTTACCACCGTGCTGCAGCGAATGGAGCTTCAGTTGGTACAGTGGAAAATGGTTTTGCAAGGAAAGATGATCAAAAGGGCGCGATTGTGTACGATAGATATTATCATGTCTTTGGTGAAGGTGAACTTGAAAGGTAAACATCTTACTTTGTGTCATTTTTAGTATTCATTATAAGATGCGGCATTGTACAAGTCTGCGTATATCTCATTAATATGTGGGATTTAATGTATTTCTTTGTCTTAGTTGGTCTAATTTGCCTATGAACACAAACAGTTATGGAATTGTTAGGTTATAATTTATTAGGTATAAAAAGATTATTACATTCTGATACCAGTATACAACTTGTCAACATAACGACTGGAATTGAGGTAATTCATTAGGTTCAATACAATTTAATCTTCCTAGTTTTTATGGAATATCATGCTTTTTGATCAACAATTTAACTAAAATATTACGGTTTACAAATTACAACCAAATTTAGGGATTATGATTACTTATCATATTGAGGTTTGAGGGTTAAGTTCAAAAGATAGAGAATAAAAATAATGAATTTCCTTTGTGAGTTTAAAGTTCATGCACTTTGACCTTCATATGATCTTATGAGCTAAACACATCTAGCCTTGTAGAGTTGTAGCTTTTGACACAATGTTCGACTATTTGAGGATTTGCTATTTGAGGATTTGGAAGACTAAGGAGAGTAGGAGACGACTCATATCGGATATTCAGCTCAACTTACTTGATGAAACTTGAAAGTTTATCAAACATTAGTCGACTTTTAAGAAATTATTTATAATAGGCTTATAGGTGCTTGGTCTTAAAAAGAGAGAAACACACAAAAGCGACAAGGTCTAGAACAGGGGCGCAAAGCGTAAAAGCTATCGCTTCACGTAAGCAAGGCACACATGTGTATAGAAAATTATAAATTATTTATAGTCCACTTACAACACAAAAAACACAGTAATATATGTGTAACAGCTAAACACCATCATATAAATTTAAAAGATTACCATAAGTAGCATAAAATGATAAAATAGCTGAGTTAGTAACTAATAATGAAGTGGAATTGTGGAAACTGAAAACAAATCAAAAAACCATTGTTCAAGTGTTTCCAAAAGAGCAAAAAAAGTAATAATAAAAATACTAAAGACCCCATTCACTATTTTCATTATCCACAACACCAAGTACAACATCTTCCCCGTCATCTTCACTCATCTTCGTTTTCATCGGGTTCATTAATTACCTCGTATACTTTACGAGGTTGTACTTTAGGAGTAGTGGTGGTAGAATGAGCAACACTCTTTCTTTTAGATTGGTTTGATGTATTTGCTCTAGTATGATAAATTGGGATGCAGCTTCTATAAAAATATAAGGTTATTATATCCTAAATTGAAAAGTCCAAAGCTGCAGTTCATATCATACTCTCTAAATTACGACTTGCACTTGTTATTACTGACTTGCGACTTTCGACCTACTATTTCGACTTTTGACATGCTGTTCCGACTTGTTACCAAAGTTCATCATTCGACTTTAAAGCCTTACAGGTTTTGACTTCTAATTTACGAATGTATCCTTTTTTGTGATCTTTTATACTAAAATTTTGATACTTTTGTTTTAGTTAGAATTTTACAATATTCGTACTTTTGTTGTTGTAATTTTAATATTTTTTGTTATCTGATCATCGATGGCTTTCTATGTTCACAAAACATACTTTACCTATTGTTTTATTTTATGAATCTTGATTTGGTTTATTGACCTTGATATGGAGAGGATAACTACTAACCTAGTGTTTTTTATTTTTCTTGAAACAGTTAGTCGATTTTCTATTTGCATTGTTTTTTTTAGATTAAGTTTGTAAGGTTTTTTTAATCAGTTTTAATAAAATGGAATGGACGTTGATGGAGATGAAGCTGATCTTGATACCATAAATGCAACTTATACGAGTGATGGAGTAGAAAATATGAAATGGTTGACCCCACAAACAAAAATCGATGGACATGCAACTTTTGTGAAAAACCAACAACCGGAGGGGTATTGCAGCTGAAACAACACTTTATTGGTGAATTTAGAAATGTCCTTGGATGTCACAAGTGTCCCGCGCATGGACATGAGGAAATGAAAAACTTCATGTTAAAAAAGGCTAAGGATAAACAAGCAATGGACCCTACGACTAATGGTTTTGATTTGGGCGATGAAGATGAGGAAGAATGTGTAGTAACGAAGGTAAAGATATATTTGACTTGGTTCTTGCTGTCGCAACTCGCAACCCACTCGTTTCCTGCTGTTCACTTCGATTGTGGAGTTCCACTTGGTTCTTGCTGCAGTAGTTTCTAGAATTGGGCAGTAGTTTCTATTGCTGCAGTAGTTCCACTTAAGGTAAAGATATATTTGACTCAATTTTTTCCATTGGGCAGTAGTTTTTTTTCTTGCTAATTCTGATTGACTTTGATGTTGTATTTAAGTAGAAATGACCTCTAGAACTAGAAAGGAACCTGATATTGGTTGGACCTACGGGACTTTGGTAGAAGGAACCAAAAGCTCGGTGCGATGCAATTTTTGTTTTTTTGTTTCAACCGGTGGGATTACAAGACACAAGCATCATCTTGCTTGGGATTCACCTGATGTTTCGAAATGTCCCAAAGTTCCAGCTGAAGTAAAAGAGTTGATGAAAGAACAATTTGAAAAGAAGAAACGTGCTCGAGAATTTATTGATAGCATACCTCATTTTGATGACGTGGTTGATATAGATGGTGATGATGAAAATGAAATCCCAAGTAATCGTAGTGAAGTTCAATCAAAAGGAAAGAGGACCATTTCATCTACCGGATCAACGGCTAACACTAAGAAAACAAAAGGCCCATTAGATTATATGTTCAAGCCATCAAGCTCATCGGGGAAAAAAGGAGGAAACTTAGTTGGGAGTGTAGAACATAATGAAGTTCAAAAGAAACTAAGACTTGATGCGGTGCAAAAGTTTGCTCGTTGGATGTATGATGCAGGTCTTTCGTTTAATGCGGTGAAGTATGATAGTTTAGGGCCCGCACTCGAAGCGGTTGGTCGATACGGATGTGGTATGAAACCCCCTAGTTATCATGAGGTTCGAGTTCCTATGTTGAAGCTAGAAATGGAACATACCAAAAAAATTTTGCAAGAAAATAAGGTAGAGAAGTCAACCTATGGATGTTCTTTGATGGCCGATGGATGGAGGGACCGAAAAGGAAGGGCATTAATTAATTTTCTTGTAAACACGCCTCGAGGAAGCATGTTCGTTGAGTCGGTTGACGCTTCTAGCTATTCTCACACGGGTAACCAACTAACTTGTTTAGATTTTTCAACCATGCTAAATGTAGAAAATTTTACTAACTTTTGATAATTCTCGTAGGTGAGAACATGTTTAAATTGTTTGATAGATTCATCAAGAAGGTTGGGCCGGATCACATTATTCAAATTGTGACCGATAGTGCTAGTAATAATGTTTTGGCTGGTAAGTTTATAACAAACTACTAATTTGTTGATTAAGATTTTTAAATCCCTATAACACTTAAGAAAATTTTGATAGGTCAACTTGTGGAAGAAAAATACCCACATATTTATTGGACTCCTTGCGCTGCTCATTGTATTGATTTGATGTTTGAAGATATCTTCAAGTTA
Organism: Flaveria ramosissima; assembly: GCA_025215565.1. NCBI lineage: Eukaryota > Viridiplantae > Streptophyta > Magnoliopsida > Asterales > Asteraceae > Flaveria > Flaveria ramosissima. The sequence goes on along the minus strand of CM046045.1, from coordinate 39,504,981 downwards.
CTCATCTGAAAAGAACTCTTGAAAGAGCAATTGCGGTCAATACATACATATACAACCGCACATTGCTTCTAAACATGATAAGAGACTTCACCGGCCAGAAAGACATGGTTAGGCCCACAAAAACCCGGTTTGCCACCGCTTTCATCACCTTAAGTTGTTTTAAAGCAAATAAGAGAAACCTAAGAAAATTGTTCACTTCTGAAGAGTGAGAGGCGGGAGGTAAACAAACATCAAATACAATATTGTTGCCTAGCTTTTGGAACAATGGAAATATTGCTGTGAAGGTTGGTGGTCCGTTGTTAGGAGTACTCCGTTTAGTTGATGGGGAAAGAAAGCCTCCAATGGGTTATATATATGAGGCTATGGATAGAGCAAAGGAGACGATTACTGCATCTTTTAAAAACAAAAAAGAAAAGTATCAAGAAATTTTCAACATAATTGATGCAAGATGGAATTGTCAGTTGCATCGGCCTTTGCATGCAGCGGGTCACTACTTGAATCCAAGTTTGATGTACTACAACAATATAGAAGCGAATGATGATGATGAGGTGGTTAGCGGGTTAATGTCATGCATTAGTAAGTTGACATTGAATGAAGATGATCAGATAAAGATTCACTCTGAACTACCATTGTATCGACGTGCTGAAGGGATCTTTGGAAATCCGATGGCGAAGAAAATGAGAGCAAAACTTGCCCCTTGTATAATTTTTTATATATTATCTATAATGTTTAAGAAAGTTGAACTTACTTTTAGTTTATTTTGTTATTAAATTAGCGGTGTGGTGGATGCAATACGGAGCATTGGCACCAACCTTAAAAAATTTTGCGATCAAGGTGCTTAGTTTGACGTGTAGCTCGTCGGGGTGCGAACGCAATTGGAGCGTTTTTGAACATGTAAGGAACATTCAATTTAATAGTACATGTAACCAATATTTATAAACTTATTATATTTTATTTATGTAGCTTCATTCCAAAAAAAGAAACCGACTCGAACAACAAAAGCTCAATGATCTTGTGTACATTAAGTATAATCGAGCTCTAAGAAGAAGGTATGATATGCGTGATACGATTGACCCGATTATCTTAGATGATGCAAATGTACAAGATCCAAATGAGTGGTTGATGGGTGCCTTAGAGGAGGTCCAGGATGAGGATGAAGAAGATGCCCCGGTGTTTAAGGGTGAAGATTTGACATGGAGTCATGTTGCAGAGGCTACAGGTGCGGGTGAGGCGCCTTATTCGACAAGAGCAAGTGGGAGTAAAAAGGGTGGTGATGCCTCTGCATCAAGCTCAAGGCCTAGAAAAAGACGTTTAGTAGATGAAGATGAAGATTTTGATGTGGATGCTGAAGAAAATGATGTTGGGGCTTATAAAGATTTTGATTTAACATCGAATCACGATGATGATGATGATGATGATGAGCCGGAATATGAAGATTTAGATGATTAGTAATGAACTATTTTATCTATTTTGATGGTGTTTAATGGTGTTTGTTGAACTTTTGTACTAATTTATCGTTAAAACATGTTTAATTTAGTGAATGTACAATATTTTATATAATTTTGACTACTTCATCGCTAAACACAAAATAGCGGTCGCTATTTACCGCTATTCGCGACGTAACATATAGGTAATGTGTCGCTATTTACCGCTATTCGCTATTGACAACTATGCCAACACCCGACATACAGGTATAGGCTTTTAGGACGTAATACAATCATTTGAGTCACTTGGAAAAAAAAAAGAACATTTTCTATTCTATCCAAATGTTAACTCCCAAGTTAATTTGTGATAACTTGATAATATGCCAATGGAACATATTAGCTAGTTTCAGGAACATTAACATTACTACATCTTTGGATGTGTGAAGTCGTAGTAATGACTTTTACATTGTTTGGAAACTCTGCTTCCAGTTTTAATTTCTTAATTTTCATGTCCTAATGAATCAAACGTCGAGTTGTTGATAAGCTGGTCACTAGTTGCTCTAACTATTTATTACTTTGATCAAATATCGTCTGTACTCAGATCTTGATTTTTAAACATGTATCAGTAACTTTAAAACTGAAATCTAAACACCCTTGCTGCGTGGGATCATAAAGTTTGAAAGATGATTTTGGCTTTTTTTCAGGTTGGTTTCTGGCATGAAGAATGCAGTGATTGTGGGTCAGTTTTATGACAAGTCTAACTGGTGTGTGATTCTTGAGAAAACCTCATAATATTTTGGTGAATTTCTCGTGCGTTGGTCAACCAATGACACTTAACAAATTCAAAGTCTTCTACACCTGATTAACGACTTATGTTAGTCATCAATTATTTCTATACGTGCAATGGGACTAATAGATAATACTTCTAATGTTCTAAGATATTTTGATATAAACTTTACAACCTCAACCTTGATGTGGAGCCCACGGGTAAAATGTCCAATATAGATCGATAACAGTTTGTTCTGTATTCTGTATTGTTATTCGATTCTCTTTGTGTTTGTTGTTTGCATTGGTCAGATGAACTCACATATGTGGGGTTGTCCGAAGTATGATTGGGTAATAATTTGCCTATGACATGTTTATCTCGGACTTGGTCAAAACAAAGAACTTTTAAACTTTATGTATCATATCAATTCCTTAGATATTGAGAACTATGATACAACAATGGAATTGCCGGAACAAACACTACATAAGCAAAAAAATGTCATCATTTTTTAACAAAAGACATCCCTTCTGAGTGAGGACCAAAGAGCGATATATTTGACTTCAAAGGTCAAACAATTTCTTGATAACTTCATATTTACTAAGAAGTAATTTAGTAGCTCGTCCAAAGAGTATATTGTCCAACTATACAAGCAAGAGAGCAAATCAGTCTTCTAATTCCATCATTTCAAAACTATCTAACTATAACAGGTGTCACACTAATGTAGCATAAGACATCTCAAACTGGAACGTATTATGCATCTATAAAAAGACATCTAATTAGTGAAATCAAAGAAATGATCACCATTGTCTTTTTATGCATAGGAGGGTGCTCATCGTCAAGCATATATAGTGGTACTATTTTGTACTAGTTCGTCAATTTTCGACATTGATGAGTTTCTTATCCTTTATATACTTAGTTTAATGTTTATAAATTTGTTTTAGAATGATAATTTATTATTTCAAGTACACATTCTAACAAAATAATTATACTCACCTATGCAAATCACCTCACATTAATAATAGATAAATAAAATAAAAATCTAGGGACAAAAAAATTACACCATCACAAAACATTTAATACAAAGATTATACAAATATCATTTTGCAGAAATGCAAAAATCAAGTCTATAGAGCATACAAAACAACACCCCAAAGTCACAAAATACCATCATTGACTCCTCTCCTAAGAAACAACCATACGGCAACCACCAAAGCGGCGTAAATCCGCCATTCACACAAAGAAAACAATGTCGTTACGAGGTTAAGACCACCGTCTAGATAGTGAATACCCATTGTTCTAATCAGACATAACAAGTCGATATTGAGATCATAAGTATAAAGCAGAACTTTTCAGATGGAAAACAATAATAATGTTATTCACATCATTGAAAAGCATTGGACTCGGGGTAGTAAAAACCTATTCCATCATAGGAATTGATCCACCAGCTTGCAAGATTTGTTGCTCCAACTGTATTATACACAATGGTAAAAATGTACATTACTATGTTTTACTAGCAGAGTTGCAGGAATGATATAAACATCTTTCTAAGCAAACATACATGCAGGAGTGTCAATTGTGTTAGGTTGACAGGCTGAATTGTTAAACGCAAACATAACCCATATACTTTAAACCCTAACTAGAAGACACTTTAAACCTTATAAGTAGGAAACACTTAAAATCGTTTGTTTAACCCATTTATCCACACAAGTCAAACGATTTTACAGGTTGGCGAGCTGTAATCAAATTGTAAACGTGTTAAACTGGTTGGAGGATTGTAATAAAAATGTTAAACAGGTTGCATACAGGTTGACAGGTCAAGCTATTTAATTGAATGGGCTGACTGGTTGGCCAGTTTAATACAAAGGTCAACCTGAACACGACCTGTTTATTAAACAGGTTAGAAACCCAACACCTGGTAATTCTCGTGTTGTGTCTCGAATTGTCATCCCTACACATGCCTACCCTGCCCAAGGGTAATAATGTAAATTACTATTTGTGGTAGTATATGTACCCTGAACAAGGCTTCAAGTTTGTTCCTGACGAGGAGGTATTCGTGTTTCACTTGCTGCAAACACCGCAAACATCTGCACAACCACATGCCATAAATTTAAAAGGTAATTCCAGGATTTACATAAATACTTTTAAACTTTTGAGAGAAGTTCGGTATCTACAACAAGAAGTACATACCCTAATGCAAGTTAATAAAATCGGTGTTATAAATGTAAAGAGATTATATAAAATTATGTGTTTGACAACATAAGTTTGACCATCCAATGGTGACTCACTTTTAAATCATTGACTTCTTTAATTAAAGAGAAAGCATGAAGTAAAACAATATAATGTGGTTGGCATCATATGCATCTCAAACAGAATGGAAGTGAAAAGTCAGAAAGGAAGAAAGCAAATGATGACATATATGAAATTCATCTTCTTCGAGTTGATGTGTATTTTATGCATTTGGCTAATATGACAAATAGCCAAATGCTTTTATGAAACCACAGAACCAGCCTCTATGTCATAACCTTCAAAGCCAAAATCTTTCTCTTATCTTAAAAATTAGTATATTTGACCTGAAAAGTCAAAATGTCTCTCCTTTTGTAAAAGTTGAGGAAGTCTAAAACTATCAAAACAAGATTACACATAAAACCGTAAGGCAAGACTATTTATGTGCATGGTCAACGAGAAATAGTTACTCACCCGTCAAGGTTTTTCTCTTCACAGTAGTTTCTGAAGTGAACACACACGTTTGTGACTCGTTGAGCGCCTATGCTGTTATGACAAATTGCCAAAAAGAATTTCACAAAAAAAGAAAATCAATCTTGCTTGCTCTAATGTTAATGTAACAAACAATGCCACACATGTTGTCATAATATTGTGGGGATACATTATATATGTAAATTGAAATTTTGTTCAAAAAAGGTGTTGATGAAATCTGATAGAGAGATCTGATCAAGCAGCATTATACCTGGAACTGCTACCCTTGAACTGATGAACATGAGAATCAACCTGTTTATAATCCACAACATTCTGTTGACTTTTGAGCACAAGTGAAAAGAAAAACAGATCATGAGCATCTAACATGCCTTGAGAAAAGAGTCGTGGTTGGTTAAGAAAAGAAACTTACAGGGCAGTTGCCAAATTGTTTAGAAGCTTTTCTGAGTCTTCAAAGAAAAGGGACACCACTTCAACCACAAAGTCTGGGTTGCTCTCATCTTGCAGTTTCTGAAGTTGAGTGAATTGATCATCAAGATATCCCTAAAAACATCCAATAATCAGCAATAAATACAAGAAATTAGTCAAAAAAGACGATTCCCATTTTCCCATATGAAACTCTCAAAAACATGAAAAAAATTTACAAACTTTCTCACACATTTATTTAATCACTTTTAAAGAAGTACAAACCTCATTATACAGAGATGTTGTGTACTCGATAAACTGCCTTTGCAATTGCGAAACTGCAGCCATGGTTTCTTGCTTTTATGAAAAAAAGTTTCACTTCCCCTTCCTGATATAAAAGCTTAACTGCAAAAATAGCAATTTTATTGGTCCAGCTCTCATACACACACATATACATACATACATGATACATATAAATATATGCATGTATGTATTATGCAAACATACATACATTTGTATGTGAAAAACATGAAGGTGTGAACTTAAAGGGTTGGAACGACTGTCTGAACTTACCAAAATGAGAGAATAAAAGACCAATTCATTTAAGGAGTTCCTTCATAGTGCATGGACTTACATACATTTATATATGTGTACACAAAAGGCAAGAAGGTGCAAACTTACTGGTTTAAAAGAATTAGTAACTTACCAAATTGAGAAAAAAATATATCAAATCATTTATTGATTTCTTTTAGTAAAGTTTCCCCATGTAAGATTCTTTTTTGTAGCCAGAACTGACACAAGAACTTATTCCACGACATCACTTTCAGGAGTTTCCTCAATAATGTTGCATTATTTTATGATTCCAAACAATCTATATGTTATCATAGTTAGGAATATTCATCAAATATGCTAGTGAGAATCTTGATTAATTGAGCAAAACATAATCTTTAAAGCTAGAAAGCCTCTTGGGAGTTGTTTGTTTATGAAATGAGAAAGATCATAGAGGTGTGCATGGACGATACAATTAGTGAAAAACAAACAAGTATATAAATTTATAAAGAACGAGAAGGCAAATAATATAGTACGTCTAAAGAAAGTTGTAACGGAAATTTAATTTCTGATGTATAATAATATATTATATAAAGAAAATATGAGTATTAATTGGCTGTTTAGTTCTGTTGTTTAAGTTATATATACTCATACAACCATAAACAAACCATAAAACCCAGCTATCGAAAAAAACCATAACCAAACCATAGGCTTCTTAATCAATTAGGTTTTTTAGGTTTGTTTTTTCTGGTCACCACTGATGGTCTACTCAAAGATAACAACCAAGAAACCAATAAATCGTACAAGAAACTCATTTCACTTTTTACCCTCTCCTGTCAAGTAACAATTCCAGAAAAAGATAACAACTTTGATTTCCAATTTTGGGATCAGACACGATTTATTTTCAAAAAACAACTTTTAAAGCATTTGGCTACAAGCTAACACCAACATTCTTAAAAGCTGAGTTTAGTTATCAAGCTTTAAAGTCTTAAAAATTTATAATATAAAACACAAATTTTAATTTTAAGGGCATCAAACTGTTAACATCCTGTCACCAAAAGTTGAGTGTTTAAACATTAAAAATGAATGCAAAAAACCAATATTACTTTGCAATCTAGGTAATGGGATCTGGCCATCTGGGTAAAGTTCTACACTTGATGAAATTATTGCAACCTTGAATCATTTCTTCAAAACATACCATAATCGATCTAATATCTCAAAACAAAAAAACCCTTAATTTCACTGAAAGTAAATAAAGACAGTAGAAAACAGTTCCAAGAAATTAGAAATTATGCTCAAACGAACATAATAAAGCAATACCCAGATGGGATAAAGGGAGAAAGAGTTACCTGAGGTGGTGAAATTGCCCCGAGAGAGGGTGGTCAACGAGATGTAGTACCAACGAGCAACAGCACACCAAAGAAGGGGAAAAATTGGGAACATAAAATAAGACAAAAGAGGAAGAGCATATGTTTTATGTTTATTTGTGATTTGATTTGATTTGATTTGGTTCCCCCAAAATATTCAATTATATATTATGATTATCATCGCATGTTGTGGGACAAAACGGATCTTCAACGGTGCAGATTCATTGAACTGAGAAAGTTTGGTGGCAACAATCATTCACACAGAAAACGATTATGATGAAAGTTAACTTTACTTTAATTTTAAAATAATAATAATAATTTATCTTGATGTATCGTTTTCTGCTCTTTCGTTCCACTTGTTTAGGAAATTTTCCATTTCCATAGATATGTGATATGCCTCTCAAGTTTTCTTTAGAGTAAATTACAAATTATGTCATTTATTAATATATGAAATTGCATTGTATGTCTTTTAATTTTAATAATTACATACAATGTTTTTTTATTAAAAGATTTGCACACATATTGTTCTTTACACTAATTATCATCTAAATGTACAGTTAATTTAGTTATATGTCCGCTCAGATGAGGGTATTTTTATCATTTTTTCACGTCTAATATATTAAAATTTATAAAAATAAAAACTTTAAATAAAAAAGAAAATTAAAAGATATTAGACCGTTACGTAAGTCGATGAAAACAATCACTCTTGGTATGTGTTCGTTTGACTAATCATCAAAACTTTTAATGACAAGAATCTTCAATAATATTTACTAAAGTAAGAAGTCTAAGTCGCAAATCATTTAAAAGGTCGGGAAATCAATAATAAACACAAAAAATACACGTAAATACTTTATAAACTACTTACAACAACAAATAGAAAAAATCAATAAGAAAGACAAACTTGGAAATTACTTGTGATTCTTTGAATATTGCTTATATAATTGCAAAAGCAAGAAAATGAACTATGAGTCGCTCATTAATCACACAACAACATAAGCCAGGAATTTAAAGAGCAACGGAATACAGAATGTGCATTAGGGATTTTAATCTTACCATCGTTGTTGTTCGAGTTCAAAGGGTCTCAACGGTGTGTGAGATGTTGTAGGTGGTGAAGATGACCGGTATTGGGCTACCAAATAGAGGGGGATGATGGATCTAATGGTATTGAACGTAACAGGAATGCGAGTTCACTGACTTACTCAACAACGGTTCGATATCTTTTAATTTTATTTTTCATATAAAATAATTAATTTTTTATATGTTCAATATATTAGATGTGAAAAGAAAATGACAAAAATGCAACTTATGTGAGAGACACATAACTGAGTTAACTGTAATTTAACTAAAAGTTAGTGTAAAGGACAATACATGTGCATAAATTTTGAAAAAAAAGACATTGGATGTAATTATTAAAACTAAAGAACATACCATGTAATTTCGTGTATTAATAAATGATACAATTTGTAATTTACTCTTTTCTTTAAAATTAAACAACAACTTTTATCAGAGGGTGAAACTCGTTTGAATAATCTTAGATCTCTTCAATTTTTAACTTAAAACACCTCGAATTTTACTTTTCCAAGCTGTGGTTATAAATCTTAACCTTGGTTCATTACAATCTCGGCTTGATTTCTATATTATGTTGGGATTTTATATAGAGGTTGTTAAAATTTTGTCTATAGAAGTGTAAAATGAATATAACGATTTAAAAACATTTTAATATCTCCCACTAAGAATCCATTTGCTAGTAACAAAAGAGATCATAATTCCTAAACAATAATAGGTTTGTTATAAACTGCAATATTTAAAGCAAAGTGGTAGAGTAGAAGGAATTGTTCTCGCAATGAATGAACCAGGGCTTCCCTCTATAAGTGGTAAAACCGATCATTTTTCCTCTCTAGTGGTGCTTTTCATCCTACTTCAAAAGCGTCACGATGATTACACGAAACTCAAGACACATTTTTATCAGGGCCGGCCCGAGGATTTTAATGCCCTGGACGAGCCGAAAAAAAAGGCCTATGGGCCCTAACGACTTAAATTATATAAACTATTTTTTTAAATGAAAAGAAATGTTTTAGCAATAAACATAGCAATATCATAGTATTACAATGACATACCGTAGTAGTTAACCAATAACTCGTAAATCTCTCCTAGCATTCTTGATAGTAAATTAGTTTATAACATATTCATAGTTTATACTCTCTAATATTTTGCTTTCGATAACTATTATCACCAATCCGCTAAGTCTTTCTTGGGACACTGTAGATCGTAGGTAAGATTTCAAGTTTGAATAAAACAAAATTTGTGGTATAAATTAGTTTGTGGACTTTAATTACAATCAAAATTTAAATATTTTAGTGGGCTATTAGTTAAGTAATTGGGTTAAAAAAATAGGCTCAAAAAATTTGGTTTAAAACATAATTGAGTTAAATTTTTAGTTGTATTATACTTTATAATTATTTTTTTATAATTATATATATATAAAATTTGAAAAATTTTGTGCCCCCTGAGCGAGTGGGCCCTGGACGGGGGTCCATTCCGCCCCTCCTCAGGGCCGGCAGTGATTTTCATTATATGTGTGTGTATATATATATATATACACACACACTACTATATTGCTCGTGTAATACACAGGTTGAACAAATAAGCATATTTAAAAAAAGTACTTGCAATAATTATAAATCTCTAAAAATTTCTTCATACACAACATTTGATGTTTTATTGATTGTCATTGCAAAACACACTGAAATTGGAAATTGTCTTCTTTAATATTTGAATGGAATTCTTTTGTCTGATGTTATCAAATTAATTCTTGGCATGAATGTCCGAGCTCCAATATTTGATCCAGATATTACTTCTGCCTCTATGACTCGGTACAAAGTGATATGACTTGTAATCTTGTTCCATTACATAAACCAGTTCTCTGGTCAATATTTCTCAATAACATTACTGGAACACCCACCTTTAGTACTAAACGATAATTTGGAAGACCTGAAATTTTTAGACCATTTAGAAAATCAGGTGAGTACATATTTTCTTGTAAAGAATCTTTCAAACTTTCTGTTTGACAAATACTATCTGAACTGAGGTACTCCTTCTCATCTTCAGGAAACATTGAGAGTAAACGATCATTAATCTCTTGAACGGTTTCATTCTTCGGTGCTAGAATTGCTCTTTCACGAAAGAATTGTGGATTATTGAATTGTTGTAGAATTGAAGGATATACGAACTCAATTATGTTTGAAATTGGATCCGATGATTCAGTAATTATAAGATCATCGGATATGTCAATAATTGCCTCACCATCGTCACTATCACCAACTTTTCCTTCTCCTAAATCTAACAACCATTTAGCAAAGTTCATTGTTTCTTACATTTTTGATATATCACTTCCCACAGTTAACCTCATGTTTTTGGTTAACTTAAGGAGTTTGCATGCACTCTAGATATAGGATGAACTTAAAGAAGAATTCACGATGACCAAGGAGTCATAATAAGAAACAAGGCTAGGCTTGTGGTTCAAGGGTTCAGACAAGTCGAAGGCATTGACTACAATGAAGTGTTTGCACTTGTGGCTCGAATGGAAGCAATCCGTATCTTTCTAGCCTATGCATCCTACATGAATATCAAAGTTTATCAACTAGATGTAAAGAGTGCATTCCTTCATGGTGAAATCCATGAGACAGTCTACGTCAGTCAACCCGAAGGATTCAAAGATCCTTATCATCGGGATAGAGTTTACAAACTGGACAAGGCTCTCTACGGGCTCCATCAAGCCCCTAGAGCCTGGTATAACAAACTCTCAACTCATCTAGTGAAACATGGTTTTCGCACAAGAGTTATTGACTATACGTTATGCATCAAAGAAAAAGATGGTGATTTTTAGCTGGTACAGATATATGTTGACGACATAATCTTCGGTTCCAAGAATGAAGAATTATGTAAAGAATTTGAATCTGTAATGAAAGCAGAGTTTGAAATTAGTGCTATGGGGGAGATGAAGTTCTTCTTTGGCTTACAGGTGGATCAGACACCCAAAGGAATCTTCCTGCATCAGACCAAATATGTAGGTGATATCCTCAGTCGGTTCAACATGGAAAATGCTTTAGTTGCTGGAACTCCACGTGCCACTAACCACGATGTGGCACCCGACGAAAGTGGTGATCTGGTTGATGCTACAATGTACAGAGGAATGATCGGATCCCTAATGTACCTCACAGCCTCTCGTCCTGGTATTATGTACGCAACATGTCTTTGTTCCCGATATCAGGCAAAACCAAAAGTGAATCATCTCATCGGAGTTAAACGGATCTTTCGTTATCTGAAGGGTACACCAACACTCGGGTTGTGGTATCCTCATGATGATGACTTTGAGCTTACAGCGTATAATGACTCGGACTATGGTGGTTGCAAGATGAATTACAAGTCAACATCTGCGGGATGTCAGTTCTTTGGTAGACGGTTAGTCACCTGGCAGTGTAAGAAGCAGACATCAGTTGCTCTATCAACTTGTGAAGCTGAATATGTTGCTGCTGCAAGTTGCTGTTCTCAAATCATTTGGATTCAACAGCAAATGCGCGACTCCGGTTTGCAATTTTGTAACACCCCTATTTTTGTTGATAATTCTGCTGCTATTGCTGTCACCAAAAATCCGGTCCAACATCTAAAAACTAAACACATCGGTATTAAATATCACTTTATACGTGACTGTTTTGAAAAGCAATTAATCGATGTTGTTAAAAATAATACGGATTTTCAACGCGCCGACCTCTACACAAAAGCATTTGATAAACCGAGGTTTTTATATCTTTTAGAGGTTAATGGCGTGAAAAAGAAAAGTGATGTGATTCTAGAAGAAAAAAGTGCGTAGTCCGACACGTTTTAGTTTCTTTTTATTTTCTTTTATTTATTTTATTTTATTTTCCTGTCTATTAAAATCTAAAAACACAAAAAGATTTTCGGTTTTAGAATTTTAGGGGGAGAATAGGTTAGGCTAGTATTTAATTCATGCAGTATTTAATTACTTAAAAAAACGAGGGAGGAGGGCAGCTTAGCGAAAAGAAATGAAATCAAATCTGTGATTCTGATTTAGCGCTTATGGAAAATGATAGTACACAGGGAACAAATTGTTGGAGACCTCAAAAGCACCTAAATGATTAAGATTCAAAATTCAAAGTATAAATCTGAGAAGTCTCAGCAAAATTAAAGGAAAAATGATAGTAAAACTAGTCTGCTATTGAGGTAACATAGAGAAAGTAGACCTAGAGGTTGCTAGTCCATTGTATGATGTGTCGGAAGATTCAACACAATAAATGAGTAGACCTCATTGGTGACTCAAATTCAAACAAAATTGTTCAACTTGCTGTGGGTTCCCATCTTATCCCTGGTTAACACAATCAACGCATTTCCAATAAGGGGTGACGAGCAAAATAAACGTCACAAATGTGTGCAGATGACCATAAAAATGAGCAAAGCACATGAAAAAAATGTTAAGCGCAATCAAACTAATGACTAATGTTGTTGGTGCGTTACATGCAAAAAGAAAAGAAAAATGCTCTCACAAGAAGATAGGATGTGTGCCTCTCTGCTGTGCGATGACACTGACCTGAGGATAAGCATAACCTAAATATTCTAGAATTCATTGTTGTTTGTGCCTCTCTGCTGTGCGATGGCACTGACCTAAGGCTTGGCATATCTTTGAAAGCTCTTAGAATAGTTTCTTCTTTTCAAATACCCGTAGACTGCTCAAAAATCTCCTGAGGAATGTTGATTATCATATAAGTGTGGGATCCACAAATGCTTGTTGAAATAATATAACTTAACTCATCACCAATGTGAGTCAAAAATCTGTGTATGGATTTAACAGGACAAATATACGGACAATCATCGTGGCTGCAATTCTTGACAGTCAAAATCATTGTGTGCATCTTATAGCTCTAGTATGATTTTCTCAAATTGCTATTGACTCTCGGTCAAAACAAGGATCTAGCATCAAATTGTTTTATTAAAATGTCCCAAATGATTTTGATATACCTGTATGATTCCATAATAAATCGTTCCAGAAATGATCAAATTAACTTGAAGTTGTGCTGTTCAGGAAGAAAAATTTGCTAGACGGTTCTCTAGAAGATTTCAATCCATCTATAATCAAAAACCCAAAAATATGTTGTGTTTGTCTTTGATTTCAAGTTGTTTTTCTATTTTCTAGTTTTTTCGTTAGGTAAATGTCGGACTATACAAATAGATGAATTCTGTGGATCACTCACTAAAAGGGGTCACGTCTGAGGTGACCAATCAGTTTCAAATTAAAAGGATCACGTCTGAGGTGATCAAATGGTTTAAATTAAAAGAATCACATCTGAGGTGACCAAATGTGTGTCAAACTAAAAGATCATGTCTGAGATGATCACTGTGCATAATGTTATATCAAAAGGTAAAACTTTAAGTGTGTGAAAGTGTCTGAGGTCAAACTCATAAGTATGAGCCAATCGCATGATTGAATCATAAGTATGAGCCAATCGCACAATTGGACCATAAGTATGAGCCAATCGCACGATTGGACCATAAGTATGGAGCAATCATACGATTGGACCATGAGTATGGAACATTCATACGAATGGATCACCAGAATGAACCATTCGTACGATTGGATGAAGGAGTATGAGCCAGTCGCACGACTGAACCCCAGTCGCACGACTAAAGCATGAGTATGGGCTCAGTCGCATGACTGGAACATGCGTATGGGTCTAGTCGTACGACTGAACATTAAGACTGTATAAAAGAGGGGTGAGTCGGTCGCATTCCTCACCACCCCTCAAACCGTTCAAAAACCCTCTCATACGGGGCCACTCTGCCCAAATTTCGTTCTAGCTTGATTTCTTACTGATTTCGTTGCTAACCGATCTGTTGTTCATATACAGGTATTGTGGGACTGAAATCGATGAAAAAAAATGACCGGTGAAATCAAACCCTAAATGACCTAATTGGTTAAAATCAAGAAATCAGTAAAACCCTAAAAATAGACCACTTAAATGGACATTAAAGTTAACTTAAAGGATATTAAGTGCTATTTAGAGTCTCTGCGAACCTAATGAGTCTAAACGCGACGTCTAACATCAAGTTTTGACCAAGATTCAAGGTCGGAGTGTCGCACAAAGACTTCTACGAATGGACACTTCGAATGAACCTTAGTCGCACGATTGAGCCAAACGCTCGACTCAAGCGCACGTATGAATCATGCGAATGGTTTCAATCGCACGACTGACTCAGTCGCTGCTCAATCGCACGACTGACTCAGTCGCTGGCTCAATCGCACGACTGAACTCAATCGCAGGCTCAATCGCACGACTGAACTCAATCGCAGGCTCCATCGCTCGACTGAACTCAGTCGTATGGTTCAGTCGCACGACTAAGACAGTTTGATCAAAACAATTTAAGTTTCTATCGTCTTCTGTTATGCACATCACTAATGTATATGTTTATTGTGTTACAGAAACATAGGTGATAGATGGACCATGACCCCAAAGCACAACATATGTGCTCACTTGGATGCCACCTCTCGGAATGCTTCCGAGTTTGCTGGGATTATTGCATTTATTAGGAGATCGAGGATCTTCAAAGCTATTTCTACACCATGCACACCTTACAGATCCATATAGCAGGCATTCTGGAAAAATGCCAGGGTTGACCGGTCCGTTGAGCCACACCGTATACAGAGCTCCATTTTTGGTCAAGAGATTGAGATCATTGAGGCTATTCTGAGGCGGGTATTAGATCTGGGGGAGGACAGAACCTACCCAACTAAGCTACATCCTCTGACTGTCCGGGGATGCTTCATGAGGATCAAGTATGCCGGTGACTTAAATGCCGGCGTACTGAACAAGAGCAACATGTGCCCTCAGTTCAAGTATCTGGCACATGTGATCCTGAAGTGTATAGCCTCTAGGCGTGGGGATTTGACGAGCTCTCCGACCAAATCCAAAATGCATACGTTGCACTAGTACTGAACAACCAGTGCAGTTTCTCTCGCATGATCTTCTCCTATCTGATCGAGAACATTGAGGCTAAAAGCAAGGAAGGCTTCTGTATGTATCCACGCTTCTTACAGATGATCATAGATGAGAAGCTTCCTATGCTGCCAAAGGAGAGAGATGATGCAGTGGTGCTTGAGGTGATGGATGATACCACCTTAGGCAGGATGAAAGTTTACAAGGGGAAGTAGGTGAAGCCCCCTGTCAGGAGACTGTTTGGGCACTTGGCCAGGGAGGATTACGTGGCGTCTGCTCGCAAGAAATGGCGTCACGATGACAGTGATTTTGATACTGAGCTCCTCATGACTGCCACATCCGACGACGACGATGATGATGATGACCAAGATGACGGTCAAGGTGGGGGAGATACAGGTCCCAGTACTTCACGGGCCACTGATACTTCTTCTATATCTTCACCAGCTCCACCTACTACTTCTTCAGCTCCAGGTGGATCTGAGCTGGCTGCTATTCATCCTAATTTTCTGATAGAGGAAGAAGAGGAGACAGATGAAGAGCCTCTGGTACGGACGGTTAGGAGTCGGGTCGTGGCCACTAAGAGAGGGATCAGGGCGGTTGGTGGACGCCAGGCTGAGTCTAGGGGTGATGCTACTGATGTCACTGATCCTACATACACCCCTGACCAATCCAGCAGCAAAGGGGGAGCGCCTACTGCAAAGGGCTCCAGGTTGAAGAGAATAGCACAGCCTCATGGCAGAAAGGGAAAAGAGGCTGAGGTTCACAGTGACTACATCTTCTACGCTAGCCACCACCACTATCACAGCTACCACCACTACCACATCACCTAATTCCGCTACCACTCCTCCCACTAGAACTATCACTCCATCCACTACCACTACCATTACCACAACACCACATTCCACTCCCATTCCACCTCCCATATTCACCACATCCACCACCACCCACCAAGCAAGGACATCCACCCAAGCCCCGATGACCCATGATTTCGCTCTACCCAATGTTGGGTTAGAGGAACAACTGGCAAACTTTAACAGGTTGGTGCTAAAGCTGTTAGCTACAGATCACATGCGGGTAAATCAGATTAACCAGCTGATATCAATCAACAACACCCAAGGAAAGCAGCTTACGGAGCTGACTGAGAGGAGTGATCAGTATGAGAGGGCTTTAGGCCGAGCTCACCAGGCACTTACAAGTCAAAATGAGCTGGTGTTGGCTTCGGTGAAGAGAATTGAGGAGCTTGAGAAGAAAAATAAGAAGATACTACTTAAGCTGAAAGTGTCAAAGAGTTGGCCTCTTAAGATCAAGGAGGGTGATGCTGATGATGATGATGAGAAGGAGGAGGAGGATGAAGATGACAGTGAGGAGAATGTTGGAGAAGATGGGTCGAGCGATAAATATAAAGAGGATGAGGATGACCAGGAAGGTGATGCTGCTGCATCAGCCTCTCCTGGAGCTCAAGAGAGGCGGACCAAACGGAGTCAAGATCGAGGAGCCTCGTCCTCCGCTCCTCCAGCTGAAGAACCCACTATTCAAGAGAAAAGTAATGA
The DNA here is from genome assembly GCA_025215565.1 of Flaveria ramosissima. Lineage (NCBI taxonomy): Eukaryota > Viridiplantae > Streptophyta > Magnoliopsida > Asterales > Asteraceae > Flaveria > Flaveria ramosissima. The sequence continues at coordinate 39,488,202 of CM046045.1, read as the reverse complement.
CTAGATGTTTTTGTATTTAAAAAACTTTTGTACTTGAATTATATATTACATTAATGTAATTATTGATCATTTATATTTGTTTATGTCTTAATGTCTCATATAACGACTTATATGTGATATGCTTAATGTCTAATCAAACAGATGAAGCTCAACAAACAGATGAATTTGATGTCCAACCCTTTCAACAGGTCAAGACTCAATTAACCATGATTCTTGACTTGCAAGGGATAGTTAGAAGGTTTGTGAGCTACACTCCAAAGGAGGGAGATATCATACACGACCTAATGGATGAACAGCTGGCTGAAATATTCAGGCTGAATCCAGATGAGTTGGTCAAAGATGCTCCTACAGTTGATGTGACAAGTGACAATAAACTTAACGATGTCGACGAAATCGAGATAGAGGACGTCACTGTTGATCATTATCCTCAGTACACTGATCTGGACGGACATGTTATCCCCAATTTGGGTGAAACCTTCGACAGTGGTACTTTTGAGAAGCTGGATGAAGTTGAAAAAGAAAAGGAGAAAGAAGAAAGCATTGCCCAAGCTACAGACGAAAACGTTGATATCAAGAAACCTGAATGGGCAGCTTGTTTTGCTGAGATGAAAGCCCAGCGCACACCCCAAAAGCAGAATGCCTACACAAAGCTTTATAGAGTCAAACGTCATCAGAAAGTGTCTGGCAAGATCATAGCGTGGGCGTATTTTGAAGATTTGGACGTGTATGCTGTTAAGAGAGAGAAGGGGATTGAGTACTTCAGATATCCTCATGATCTGAAGACTCTTCCTGGTTTTGAGCTCAACCAACTGGCATGCTTAGATCTACTATATGCTAATTAAAGAAAGATGTCAGGTTGGTTTGAGGCAGCATTAAAGAAGAAATGCCACACCAGATGGGTAAACTTCAGACCTCAACAACCGAAGAGGTACATTCATAGGTCTGAAGTGGATCCTATATCTGGAAAGCCTAAGGTCATGCTGAAGTGGAGTTCTCCACGCACAATGTCTAAGATTCCCTTGCGGGAAATGCCTCAGGACTTCACTCCAAACTTCAAATGGTGGTATTATGATTGGAGGATGGGTGAAGCGGTCATAATACTGAATAGAGAAGGAAAGATAGAGACTATCCGGGTATTTGACCCTATGTGGCTAACCAACTTGTCGGCTGAAGATTTCTACACATTATACAAGTGGCCACTGTTCTATAAACGCAGGACATTGTACAAGCTCTCCAGTTTCAACACGTGATAAGACTCTGCTTTGCGTTTGAAATACATGCAGGAGTTACCAAAGAGGAGAAGTACAAGAAGTTTCAAGATCATGTGAAGAGTGTTAGACAATAGAGAAAACTAGGACCAAAGGGGAGTTTGTAGATGCATATGTTCCTAGTTTATGAGATTAAATGTAAAAGTATTTCATGTCTTACACATATGTAATGAAATGGTTCAATGAAATAATATGGGATTGATGTTTATTCATGTTTATTTATTTCACATTATTATTTTGTTGAAGTGTAATGTATATGTATGACCATATTATATAGGTTTGAGGTTGTTATGCATAGTTCTTAGTCACTAATGATTGAGAACTGTGTTCAACCTAGTCGGATGAGTCTTCATGCGAATGGACCATACTTATGGACCATACGCATGAATACATCATGCTTATGGACCAGTCGCACGACTGAACCAAGAGACTGGATCAGTCGCATGATTGAGACATAAGATTGACTCAGTCGCACGACTGAACCTTCAGTTGTGCGTATGGATCAATCGCATGATTCAGTCGCACGACTGAACCATGCTAATGGTTCAGTCGTACGATTGGAAACCTTTAACTTATAAATACCACTTAATTCGTGGAAAAACATAACTATCGAAAACACTTGATATTCTTACAAACCCTAGTCGTCCAGAACGTCCAAGGAAGCCTGTCCAAGTTCATAGATCATTCCTGATCAATCTCTATTCGTTCATAACGTTTAGTTTCAATCATATATCGATCGAGTAATTGTTCTCACTGATTGGATCACCAATCAAATAGGATTCCGCATTATTTGATCCGGTATAAACACATAATCAGTTAGTACTCCGTAAGTACACGGTCCTTACAGTTTGCTCTTTAGGAGAAGTTGGAACTCTAGCTTCCACTTCCTCCTGCATGTGTGAATGTACGGCGGCCTGCACATCCTGAGTAGTTTGTGTTGTAGTTTGTTTGGATCTTCTTGAGTAGTTTAGGGTGATTTGATGTAGAAGGTGTGGGTTCAACATTGGCTTGTGCTGCAAAGTTGTCACCTTAAGCAATGAGCTCTAACATTTTTAGGACTAGGGTTGTTTCTACCCTTGAGAAGCAAATAGTGGACTTTCTTATTGTTTTAAAGATGTCGGGCTTCATCTGTCCTAATTTAAGAGTATTACCAATTTCCTTAACTGTGAGCCCAGTTTATAGTTGTGTTGAGAACATATATAGGGAACATGTGGTACTCCAAGGAGTCCAAGTTAGCAAGAAGGTTTGTATAAACAAACTGAGAGTACCTGAACTTGGAATCTTGAACCATCCCATTGACTATGTAGGATAAGTCCTTAGTAATTTGGTCCCAACCTCCATGTTTGTTAGATAGAAAATGGATGACCACATGGAAGAGATACTTCCATCAAGAGGAAACCTTACCCTTTTTGAAGATTGTTACTGAGTAGTCCCCTTCATAGCACATCTGCCAGAATGAGTTGTTTACATAATACTTGGGGAAACACAACTCGCCTTCTTCATCATCCAACCTCATATGAGAGTTGATGATGGCTGGATTGATGAAAATTGCCTTCCCCTGCATTGTGGCAGACAATGCCTTCTCACTGTCCAAGATGACCTCTTGGTAAGTCCTCCAGAACTCCAGGAGTTGATCTTCATACAAAGGAGGGTCTATAGTGAGTGTAGTGAGGTAGTTTGAGTGAGAGTAGAAGCGACAAACATCTTAGAAACCTTGATCCATCTCAGATGATAACAGAGCAACTTGGTTGTGTTACCTGTGTAGTTGCATGGAGAATCTGGTTGGTTTCGGAGATCAGGGTTGGTCTTCTTTTAGTAGCTTAAAAGTGAAGAAAGCTGAGAACAAAGGCGGTTTGTGGGTGAATTTAGGTTATGAACTTTTCCAGATGAAGGAGAAGGTGAAAGAGGGGTAATCGTTATGGGTATATTTATATGGTTGGATCAGAGACAAAGTTAATTCAAAAGGATAAACTCTGAAATCCAAATGTTGGTCCCAAATATGAAAAAGTGTCCAAAAGGTAGTTTTCTTGGAAGTCAAAAATTTTGCGAAGGTAATTTCTCTTCGGAAGTTTTTAGAAAAGTTTCAAAGCCAAATTGACTTCGGAAGATATTCCTTAGCTTGATAAATATTTGATTTGGAAGAAAAATACTGAGTATTTTTGCTTCTGAGATGTTAAACTTCAGAAGATTTATTCAAAGGATAAAAAAAGCTTTCGAGACTTTATTACTTTCGGAAGAAAATCATCCTTCAAAACATATAAGTATTTAGAAGCATATTTAAGCTTCGGAAGATACATAAGAATTTCTTCAAAAGTTAAATTTCTTAGTAAGTAGTTATTAGTTTTGAAGACATAACTTTCTTCCGAAGTAAACTTAATGTCTTCCGAAAGAAAATATATTAAATTTTCAAAATTTTAAGAAATATCATTTTGAAAAATTTCTTTCAAAATAATCTAGGCTTATATAGGTGATGGTATAGACAACTTAAGACACACATATTTGAAAAAGTAATCTTGAATTATGTTTAAGAAAAATGTACTTAACGTTAATCATCCCAATAGCTGATACAAGAAACTTAAATCTCTGTTCATCAAAAGTATTTGTGAATAGATTATAATATGGTTCATTTGTATTAACTCTGACTAGTTTTATCAATTCTTTATTAAAATTATCTCTAATCAAATGATATCTAATATTGATATGTTTTCTCATTGAGTGTTGCACAGGATTCTTCGTAATAGAGATAACATTGTTGTTGTCTATTTTGATGGGAGTCTTTTTAAAGTTGAATCCATAGTCTAGCATTTGATTCTGAATCCAAAGCACTTGAGCATAGCAGCTTGCAGCAGCTATGTATTTGGCTTCAAAAGTTGATGTAGACACACATGATTCTTTCTTGCATTGACATGAGACCATCCTTCTACTAAGGAATTGACATCCCCCTGATGTTGACTTTGCAGTCATGTTGCATCCATCGTAGTCACTATCTATATAAGCATACAAATTGAAGTCAAAATTCTTTGGATACTAAATACCTAAATTGGGAGTACCTTTGAGATATCTGATGATTCTCTTGATAGAAACCTGGTGTGACATCTTGGGGTTAGCTTTATCAAATGATACCTGATGTTGATGTGCTTTGTCTTTGAGTGTTGCACAGGATTCTCTGTGATAGAGATAACACTGCTGTTGTTTATGTGGATAGGGGTCTACTTGAAGTTGAATCCATAGTCTATTATCTGATTTTGAATCCAAAGTACTTGAGCACAGTAGCTTGCAGCAACAATGTATTTAGCTTCAGCAGTTAATGCATACACATATGATTGTTTCTTGCATTGCCATAAGACTATCCTTCCACCAAGGAATTGACCTCCTGGTTGGGTGCGGATAGTATATATATTTTGATATAGATTCTTTGCACATATTAAGTTTTAAATGGTTTTTACTAATACTAAACCACATACACAAAAGGCAGTGTACCTGTCATATGGTAATATAGTGTTGGTAAGAACCGAGTATCAATCCGTGGACACACTAAGCCTACTCAACAACCCTCATAATTTACTATTAGTTTTATGTTTTAGAAAATGACAAGTTAAACATGACAACAATAAATAAAGATAGATAAAGATAAATAAAGATAGGTTGAGACTTTTGGTGATTCTTTCAGTGAAGTAAGGCTGTTATCCTAATTTAGATTACACTTATATAACTGTGATGAATTGATGGTGTGATTTAAAGATATAGATTAATGTAATTATGTTAATGTTTATAAAGATGAGCTGGCGCGATTTCTCGTCTATCCTGCTGCCGTAGTGACTTGATCCTGTCAGGCTGAGTTTACTGCTCAGATCAAAGCCCTAGTAATGTAGGTAAATCTTTTGTGACCTATTTGACATACGATTTCTGAAAAACATAACTTAATGTTAAAAAGAGAGTTGATCAGGTTCCTTCCTAACATACCATTAATTTTAGAAAACCGTAACAATTACTGAAGTTTCCGAACTAATAAAAGGGAACCCGCAAATGATCAGAAAGTTAAAGTGATATGATTTCTAATAACCATTTCTAGTTCATTAGCCATGGATCTATTATGAAGACCGGTTTCGCGAATGAAAGTTGATCATACGTTTTTCAACCGTGTATGACAATCACAATCACAAACCATAAATTTATAATTTCCCGTTCAAATGTAGATGCTACCCATCAATAGTTTTCCCAAGACCAGCATAACATTAACATAATATATATCACACCATTAGTTCATCACAAATTACATAAGTTTCATTAAATTAGAATAACATATGAAGTTTAGCTCACAAGGAGCTTGAACATAACAACAAAGATAAAAGATAGTAATGAAATCAACGGTAAATTAGAACAATCAAACCGGTGATCCATTATGGATGATGTTAAACGATCCCAAGCTTCTTCTAAGTGTTGAATGAACCTCCATAACCTTTTAAGGACCTCCAAAGGCTGGGTTCCCGAGAGGGAACACCAGCACTTCACCTCCCAAAAGCTTCTCTTCAAGTTGCAAATGAAGTCCTATTTATAGGCTTTCTGGAGTGTTTAAGCACGGCCCCGTGCTAGTACAATGTACGTAAAAGTTGGTCGGCTCGTACGCTCAGAGGTTGTCGAGCACGACCCCGTGTTCAATGGGGCACGGCCCCGTGTTTGTGGTGGGGCACGGCCCCGTGCCTCCTGGGGCACGCCCCCGTGCCTTGGGTCGGGGAACCGTACTTTTTGTCATGTCAGACCAACAAACACGGGGGTGTGTTAATTTAAGCACGGGGGTGTGTTTCAGGCTGGGCATGGGGGCGTGCCTCATGAAGCACGACCCCATGCTTGAATTTCAAAACTTGATTTTCTTCATTTTTTTCTTAATTATGCTCCTTTTGTTCATCTTGGTCTTTTCCAAGCCTGAAAACACAATATGAACGACTTAGGTATCAAATCATCATTTTCAGTAAGAGTTTCTGGAATAATTGATGTGTTTTATATGTATAATTTGGATCAAATCAAATATCCCCACACTTAAACTTTGCTTGTCCTCAAGCAAAATCACTCAAAATAGCAACACCGCCAAAAACCAAATAAATCAAGATATAAATCTGTCTTTCGAGAACTATACAAGCAAACTTGGTTTACCCAAATATAAACAGTTAAGCACATGTGGAATGATATCCTTTCAAGCAATAGAATGGTTTCTAAATATTTTTAGCATGTAAAAGTTCACACTTCTCACAAGGTGCACTCACACTCGGCTATATATATGGAATCATACATAAGATAAAGTATGAATAATACGCTCAATTGCCTAGTATGAATACGTGTGAAATCATATGCTTGATAAGGTATCAAATCTCCACCTATGTTAGGCATTTACTTGCATAAATCATTAGGTCTTTGATGGGTTGTAATTTGGCTCGGGTTCAGGTATGGATTATTTGGATAAAAGTGGCTAAATGCTAAAAACAGCGGTCTTGGCTTATTTCACAAACTAAAGGGGAACCAATAAAATGGTTCCTTATACAATACTCAAGCTAGAAGGGTATGCTAACTTGAGGACTCGTTTATGGTCAGATCGTCAAGACCGTATTGAATTTTCAAAAACTGCACCTCCTCCTTAACCCGATGATATACGTAGCTATCCTTTCTTTTTAAGGGTCATTCGGCTTTGAGCCTAAAAGCACCCAACGGATTTGGATGTCGAGTTCTTGGATTCGGTTTGGTTTTTGTTGCATTTTCCTTCATGAAACTAGTTCCCCAAAAGTTTGGAATCTTTCATATCAATTTTTCTTTTTCGAACACAATCTTGAAATACCATAAAATGATGGAACTAGTTTTCTTCTTCCTTCTTTTTTTCTCATTTTTTTTCTTTTTTGAAATAAGCCAAAACATGTCTTTAACGAAAATAGGTATTGTTTTAGGCTTTTTGGTTAAGTGGCTTAGTGATTTGGGTGATAAAAAATGAAAATGTTTAAGCTCAACGGGGCTAACTAGGGATAATGTTTGGGTAAGAATATTTGAAAATGGTAGAGGCTCGAATGTCAGGTTTTCCTAATTGCCTAAATCCTTTTTATGCAAGAAACACTTATAAGGTTTTGAAATGCATACCCAAAACAAGTTCTAATTCACACGCAACATAAGACACCCTCAATTTATCCATAATGAAAGCAAAAATGCATAAATACAAAGCTTGTTTAAGGCTCAAAAATAAGCTCACACATAGGATGGAATTGGGTATAAGTGTTGCATTTTACTTGTTTGAATATTTTCACCAACTCTTTTTGCTTTTCAAGATATCACAAAAAACATTTTTAAGATTATTTGGGTTTGCTTTGTTTGCTTATTTATTTCTCGAAAACATATATTTATATTTTGTTTCATGTTTCCGGTGTTGTTGCCACACACTAGAGTGACTTTTTGCAAAAGATTTAATTATAACTTGGACCTATTTATAAGCAAAGTATTAAGCATGTATTACCCTTCCCCACACTTAAACTTCACATTGTCCTCAATGTGATTCACAATAAATATTAAGTAGAGAAAGGCAAACGAAAACTCCCTAAAATGATGAGTCAAATACGTGCGATCGTTTTTCCACAGCCGTCTTGAATGAGCTAAAAGAAACATCAGGATTAATCTAAAACATCACCAAATTATTTAAAAACTTGAAATTAAAATCCTAAGCACAGAAAACAAAATAAAAATAAACAGACTGAAAGTAACATAGAGCCATGTTTTGGTTACGGGTCCTTGGCTAGACCCTTCCCCACAGTTAGTTTTAAATGAGGTGGAGGTTTATCACCTCCGAGAAAATCTTGGTTGGTACATCGATTTGGCCATTAACCGATTACCATTGACTTTGAAGCTTACTTCCTCATTGTTTTCAACTTTGATAGCTTTATGTGAATAGACTTTTTCTTCATTTTTTTAAATATTAAAAAAAATTTTTTTTTTGAAACAAAATTAATTAATTTTTTTTAAATAATTTTTTTTTTGAAATAAAACATAATAGTCAAAACTTTGGATCATCTTTCAAACTAACATGTGTCCCCGGCAACGGCGCCAAAAACTTGGTTGGGTGCGGATAGTATATATATTTTGATATAGATTCTTTGCACATAATAAGTTTTAAATGGTTTTACTACTACTACACACACAAAAGGCAGTGTATCTGTCGTATGGTAATATAGTGTTGGTAAGAACCGAGTATCAATCCGTGGACACACTAAGCCTACTCAACAATCCTCATAATTGACTATTAGTTTTATGTTTTAGAAAATGATAAGTTAAACATGACAACAATAAATAAAGATAGATAAAGATAAATAAAGATAGGTTGAGACTTTTGGTGATTCTTTCAGTGAAGTAAGGCTGTTATCCTAATTTAGATTACACTTATATAACTGTGATGAATTGATGGTGTGATTTAAAGATATGGATTAATGTAATTATGTTAATGTTTATAAAGATGAGCTGGCGCGATTTTTCGTCTATCCTTCTGCCGTAGTGACTTTATCCTGTCAGGCTGAGTTTACTGCTCAGATCAAAGCCCTAGTAATGTAGGTAAATCTTTTGTGATCTATTTGACATACGATTTCTGAAATCATAACTTAATGTTAAAAAGAGAGCTGATCAGGTTCCTTCCTAACATACCATTAATTTTAGAAATCCGTAACAATTACTGAAGTTTCCGAACTAATAAAAGGGAACCCGCAAATGATCAGAAAGTTAAAGTGATATGATTTCTAATAACCATTTCTAGTTCGTTAGCCATGGATCTATTATGAAGACCGGTTTCGCGAATGAAAGTTGATCATACGTTTTTCAACCGTGTATGACAATCATAATCACAAACCATAAATTTATAACTTCCTGTTCAAATGTAGATGCTACCCATCAATAGTTTTCCCAAGACCACCATAACATTAACATAATATATATCACACCATTAGTTCATCACAAATTACATAAGTTTCATTAAATTAGAATAACATATGAAGTTTAGCTCACAAGGAGCTTGAACATAACAACAAAGATAAAAGATAGTAATGAAATCATCGGTAAATTAGAACAATCAAACCGGTGATCCATTATGGATGATGTTAAACGATCCCAAGCTTCTTCTAAGTGTTGAATGAACCTCCAAAACCTTTGAAGGACCTCCAAAGGCTGGGTTCCCAAGAGGGAACACCAGCACTTCACCTCCCAAAAGCTTCTCTTCGTTGCAAATGAAGTCCTATTTATAGGCTTTCTGGAGTGTTTAAGCACGGCCCCGTGTCTAAAAGACACGGCCCCGTGCTAGTACAATGTACGTAAAAGTTGGTCGGCTCATACGCTCAGAGGTTGTCGAGCACGGCCCCGTGTTCAATGGGGCACGCCCCCATGCCTCCTGGGGCACGCCCCCGTGCCTTGGGTCGGGGAACCGTACTTTTTATCGTGTCGGACCAACAAACACGGGGGTGTGTTGATTTAAGCACGGGGGTGTGTTTCAGGCTGGGCATGGGGGCGTGCCTCATGTAGCACGACCCCATGCTTGAGTTCCAAAACTTGATTTTCTTCATTTTTTTCTTAATTATGCTCCTTTTGTTCATCTTGGTCTTTTCCAAGCCTGAAAACACAATATGAACGATTTAGGTATCAAATCATCATTTTCCGTAAGAATTTCTGGAATAATTGATGTGTAATTGATGTGTTTTATATGTATAATTTGGATCACATCACCTCCCCTAGATGTAGACTTTGCAGTCATGTTTGTCTTTATAAGCCTACAGATTGAAGTCAGAGTTATTTGGATACCAAAGTCCCAGCTTGTGAGCTCCTTTGAGGTATATAAAAATCCTGTTGATAGCAACCAAGTGTGATATTATGGGGTTGGCTTATTATCTTGCACATATGCATGTGGCAAACATGATATCAGGCCTGCTGGCTGTGAGGTACGTAAGAGACCCAATCATAGACCTGTAAAGGTGTTCATCAACATACTTCCCATCAAGATCAGGTCCTAGGGAGTGGTTTCTGGCTATGGGTGTGTTAGCAACCTTGTACTTAGTTAGATGAAATCTAGTTATTATGTCTTGCACATACTTTGACTGGTTTATGAATATGTCACTGTCAACTTGCTTCACTTGAATTCTAAGAAAGAAATTTAGTTACCCTATGGCACTCATTTCAAATCTATTCTTTATCAGCTTCTCAAAGTCTTTGAAGAGCTTTGAATTATGTAAGGCCCCATTTCCGGGAAGCCTCACAGTTGGTAATCATAGCAAAAAATCACTATAATAACAAAGCATTGCAGCAAAAATTAAATAAACATTCATTTGAAACTTATAAATCATATTGTACTCATACATTTGTCTTTGAAATGGAAAAAAAACATTGTACTTTGATTTAAATTAAAATAAACGATATCATAAACATGGATGCCATTCCTTGCCCGCCAAGTAGCTCCCATCCCCGTGCCATCCTCAGCAGCCTCATTTACCTGCCAACTATTATGCATAAAAGTCAGCTTTGCTGAGTAAGTTCTAGTTTAGTTAATATAAGAAAATATAAACTTTATCCTTCTTATAATGACCACGCATACATCATAATACATAACATTTTTGCGTCTTAATAAGCATGTTCATTATCTTTCATTCTTTTATTATCTTTCACTTCATCATAAACGAGAATGCACACAGCAAGAGCCCCCTGTTGATCGACAACGAATGTCAATCCCTATCGGTACACATGAAAATGGTAGCTAACCCCCGACAGTTGATCCACACTGAAAGGCACATAGCCTGCTCATGAATACGGATCCATCATCATACATTAGACTCACATAAGTGAAGTCCATCATAGGGCTTCCAAGACTTTACATTATCATACGGGTAGGGGTAACATTCGTTAAGTTCCACTTCTCATTAATATTATCTTCCACTTTAACATATAATACATAACTTATTAAATGACACAACATACTAAGTACAATTCATCATAAAAACATATCGACCCTCCGCGGGACAGTGGGGTTTCGGGGGCGGCAACCCCTGACAGCAGGGTCCTAGGGGCAGCAACCCCTAATGGGGTCCAAGGGGCAACGACCCTGGTTGGGGTCTTGTATAGCATATTTTGTTATAGAAAAATCCATCTTCCAGTTAAAACCTCTTAAGATTTTGGTCACTTAAAAATATATATTTAGTATGCATAATAGCCCCAAAACATGGAAAGACTAGCAAATAAGGGGATCTAGAACTCACCTGGATACAATGAGTAGCTTCTAGCCTAAGCCTTCTAAGCTAGGATCACAATACACTACCTGCAGATAAGTTAACACTCAAGTGGGTTAATTTCTGCCTAAATTCGCTGCCAATTTCGTTCCCAGATAAGTAGATTTGTTGCCAATTTCACTGCAGTTTTGCTGACAGTTTCGCTGCCACTTTCGCATGGCAATTTCGCCCAACTTTCTTTAGAATTCTATGGCTGTGAAATTACATGTGTAGTTTCGCAGAAATCTCACAGTTTCGCAGCTTGAGCACACAATTTAACAGGATGAGAAGACAGTTTCACAGAACGCATTTAAATTGCGAACCAGCCTGTTTTCAACCCAAAATAGCAACTTTTTATGTCCAAATCCTTAGTTTATCATCCATGAAGCTATATCTAAGCTTTTTACATGATTTCATACGTAAAAATATGTCCTTTATGCGATTCTTTGCAACTTTACAACACCCAAAACCCTAGAATTCGGGTTTAATCAACAGAGGGGTTTAGAGGCTGATTCTTACCTAGATTTATTGCTCCTTTCTTGTGGTTTGATGCTCTAACACCCGAATCTTCAATCCCTTCACAAAAGAAGCTCCAAATCTTGAGTTTTCTTTACTTTCTCTCTCTACTCTCTCTTTAGAATTTAGTGGCTAGGGTTGCAAATGAAGAAGATGAGGGCTGATTAAAGGGTTAAGACGGCTGATTATGGGCCTTAATTCTATTTGCCATAAGGCTACTTTGGCCCATAACCCATTTCCTTCCTTTAATATTTTTTTTAAATACCCATTAATTAAGCCTATTATCATTGATGACTCTTTTTGACTTTTCAGGGTGTTACAGATTAGTTGACCCAAATATAATAGCATCTACATAAACTTGAACCAGTATCAAGTCAATCCCTGTTCCTTTGATGAAGAGTATGTTGTCAATAGTACCTCTCTTGTAGCCATGTTGGACTAGGTACTGTGACAATGTCTCATACCATTTTTTTGGAGCTTGATGTAGCCCATAAAAAGCTTTGTCAAGCTTGCAAACATAATCAGGATGATCAGGGTCTGCAAAGCCATGTGGTTCTTTAACATACCCTTCCTCATCTATCACTGCATATAAAAATGCACAATTGACATCAAGTTGGTAGACCTTGAAGTCCTTGGATACGGCGAAAGCAAGGAATATCTTAACAGCTTTAAGCGTGCTATAGGATCAAAGACATTAGTTTAGTCAATGCCTTATTCTTAAGTGTACCCTTGAACAACTAGTCTTGACTTGTTCTTGATGACAAGTCCTCTATCATCCTTCTTATTTCTAAAAACCCACTTGGTACCTATTGTAGTCTTCCCATGAGGAAGTGGCATAGGTTCAAAACTTTTTGCATTTTCAATTGAAGAAGATCCTCTTGTTGCTTCAACCCAACTTCCATCTTTCAAAGCCTCATCAACTTTCTTTGGTTCAATCTGGGACAAGAAGCAAGAATGCATACGAACCTTTTTATCATAGGTTTGTCCTCTTGTTATTACCCCTGTCTTAACATCTCCAATGATGTTTGTGGTAGGATGGGACTTGTGGATTCTCAGTTGAGAAAACATAACAAGCTGGTTGAATAGATCTAAATTTGAAAAATTCAAATCTGGTGATTGAGTATCACCTACCAAATCAGCACACTTATCTAGTGAAACTTGATCCAATGACGAGTGTGTGACATCATTGATGTTGTATTCAGTGGAGAGGTTGTTAGTATCAATGTATTCTTGATAAATATCACCATTTCCATCTCATCCTACATTGAAAACTCTTTCAGTTGAGTTTTGTGCCTCAGTTCTGGAATTTATAGGCACCTCAGATGTATCAGCTGAAGTGTTTCTCATGGTTGTGCTGGCAGGATTTCAATCTTCATGGTTTGTTACCAATGGAGCTGAAGGAATTCTATCACTTGGTCTTTTCAGCTCAAATGTTGGGTTAGGATCTGCTATTCATATGTTACTTATAGATCTTGAAACATTCTCACAAGATTTGTTAAAATAATTGGTAACTAAGTCAAGATCAAATAGCCAACCAGGACTAGAACCTTTCACACAGGGAGTGTGCTCATTGAAGGTCGTATTGAGTGACTCCTCAACTAGTCTAGTTCTGAGATTGTATACTCTATAAGCCTTAGCTTGAGAAGAGAATCCAATAAAGTGTCCATCATCTATTTCTCAGCAAATTTGGGGCTATATGATCTTTGGTATTCAAGATAGTGTATAGACATCTAAATGACCCGAGGACACTAATGAAAGGTCTTCTTTTGTGTAATAGTTCATAAGGAGTCTTACCATGAGTCTTGACTACTAAAACTCTATCTGCATATAGAAAGGAGTGTTGACAGCCTCTACGTAAAAGGTGATGGGTAGCTTAAAGTTAGATAACATGGTTCTTGCAGCTTCAATAAGTGCCCTATTTCTCCTCTCAGCAGCATCATTCTGTTGAGGAGTTCTAGGAGCTCCATATTGTCTTGTAATACCTTTTTTTATCATAAAATGTGTCAAGGATTTGGTTCTTAAATTAAGTTCCTTGATCACTGTAAGGATTCCTATAAGTCTGATGCAGCCAAAACATCCAAAGTCTCTCTGCAAGCATGAACTAAAGAATAGAAGTAGAAATGCTTCGGAAGTTTTAAACCATGCACTAGAAATATTCTAAGTGTAAAATCTTCCGAAGCCAAGACCAACGTCTTCCAAAGCCAAAAAGTGAAGTCTTCCAAAGCTTCAAAGACAAAGTCTTCCGAAGCCAAAGAGTGAAGACAGATTTCTTCCGAAGACTTTTAGAGATATGCCTTTATCTGATGTACTTTACCATAAAGCTGGACCACCTTTCTGCTGCAACTCTGTAAAGTCACCAACTTACATGAGTTGGTGAAAGGTCCATGTTTTTGGTAACTGTACATTGAGGTCTTGAGTCCATGCTTTCTACTTTATGTACTTTTATCCTTTTTGTAATATATTATGATGTGAGCTATGGCATGTCATAGTCGCAAGTCAAAAGGCAGATATGCCTTTTGACTCTACATTTGATTTTATAGTTGTCTAGTCAATTTATCCAGTTAGCTTTCAAAGTATAGCCGGTTGTAGGATGTAGTATAAAGTATCTCAAGTACTTTTAACTTTCCATCGATGCTTTGTAACTTGTAATAGAACTTGAGAAGCAATATACAACATTCTTGAAAACAAAATACTTGTGTTGTTTTGCAATCTTGTTTTGTTTCACTTTTACTCGTGTTCTTAGCATCTTTCACTAACAAGTTAACCAGTTCCCTATTTGATCTGTTAAGTGTTCTAAGCAACTCTCCCCATTGTGTTGTTGTGTTGTAAGTGCATGCATTTGGTATCAGAGCATTTCAGGCTCTTGATACAAGATCTCACCATCTTAAGATCCCTCACACACACAAAATACTTAACAACTCAAATGGCAGCTATAACCAAAGCTGATATGGAAACTGGAACTATGACAAAGTCTCCACTTATCACTCCTGAAGACTTTAATACTTGGTGTCAAAAATGGAAGGCTTTATCAAGTCTCAAGACTCCAAGATGTGGGACTCTGTTGTTGAAGGACCTTACATACCAAGCACCACTTCTGCTACTGGTGGTGGTATGATTCCTAAGGGTGTGGCTGATTACTCTGAAGCAGAGAGAAAGAGAATAGAGATTGATCAAAAAGCCATGACAACCCTTCAAACTGCTCTTCCAAACTCCATATACAAAGGCTTCAAGAAGTGCAAAACTGCCAAGCAACTATGGGAGGCACTGAAGCTGATGTATGAGGGGTCTACTGAAGCAAAGGAGAACAAGAAGGATCTCCTAAATCAACAGTTTGAAAACTTCACCTTCAAGGCAGGTGAAACCATGACTCAACAATACTTCAGGTATGTTGAGATTGTGGATACTCTAGTGGATGTTGGAGTAACTCTTGAGAACAGGGACATTGTAAGGAAGTTTATGTCCTCTCTTCCTAGACAATGGATACATTATTGTGTTATTATCAAGAGGACTGAGAATCTTAAGACTCTTACTCTCACAGAGTTGTATGGTATTCTTAGTGGCTACCAGATGGAGATGAACATGCAAAACTCATCTGGTAACTCCAGCAATCAATTGAGTTCAGCCCTCCATGTGGTTGAAAGGGAAAGCATTAAACCATAGCATTATCTTATATGATTCCCTGGCAACTCACAAAAGGGCCCCTTCATCACCTTCCCTGAGACTCGAAGGAAAAGCTACACTCAAGGAAGTCCTTTCCAAGAGACAAGTTCTTCTCATGCCTTTGTCTCTGCTGATGAAACTTCAGGCAACTTTCTTTTCACTCTTGAAGATATGGACTGTATCCATCCAGATGATCTGGAGTACATGGAGATAGTCCAGCAGATGGCTCTTCTCACTCACAGATCCAAGAAGTTCTACAAGAGGACATGGAGAAAGTTTCCAAGCAATGCAGCCAGTGGAAAGTTTGGGCTGGACAAAAGCAAAGTAAAGTGTTACAACTGTAACCAGATAGGACACTTTGCAAGAGAGTGTAAGGCACCACAAACCAGACCAAACTACACTGAAAAAGCCCCCAGAATGAGAAGCCAAAGCAGCAAGCTGCAGTTGCTGTTGAAGAAGAAGGCTTTGACTGGAGCTTTTAAGTAGAAGATGCATCTCCAAACCAAGCACTCATGGCAGACCACGATGAAGCCAAGGTATTGGAATATCTTTGTACTCCTGAATGCATTGCTAAAGTCAATAGATACAGGTCCTATAATTTAGAAATAAGATCTGACCTTGAGTCCTTAAATATTTTAAAAGCTGATTATAAAAGAGCTAAAAAGGTTATAAGCTAAAGATAGAGGACTTAGAGAAAACCATTTCAACTCTTAAACATGAGCATACAAACTACAGGACTCAGATCAAAGATCTCATTACTAAATTAACTGAATGCCAGGCTGAGCTTGTGATCAACAAACCCGAGGCAGAAAAATGTGTTCTTGAAGAAAAGACCTTCAAGAACATAATATCTCATCCTTGCATGCAATAGTTTGTTATCAAAATAAGCAGGAACTAGGATCTTGTGATGTAACACCCCGAAAAGTCGAAACGAGTCATTAAGGATAATGGGCTTAAATAATGGGTATTTAATAAAAGAAGGAAATGGGTTATGGGCCGAATTGGGTTTATGGACAAGAGCCTAAGTGATTAAGGCCCATAATCAGCCCTTAACCTACCCAAATCAGCCTCCATCTCCATCATTACAACCCTAGCCACCAAAATTCGTAGAGAGAGAAAGTAGAGAGAGAAAGTGGAGAAAACTCAAGATTTGAAGATTCTAAGGTGAAGAGATTGAAGATCTGGGTGTTGGAGCATCAAGATCTAAGAAAGAAGCAAGAAATCCAGGTAAGAATCGACCTCTAAACCCTTCTGTAGATCAAACCCGGATTCTAGGGTTTTGGGTTTTGAAAAGTTGCAAAGAATCGCATAAAGGTCACATTTTTACGTATGAAAACATGTATAAAGCTTAGATTTAGCCTCATGGATGATAAACTAAGAGATTGGACGTAAAAAGTTATGATTTTGGGTTAAAAACGGACTGGTTCGTGATTTTTATGCGATCTGCGAAACTATGTGTTCATCCAGCGAATTTGCATATTCAACCAGCGAAACTGTGGATCTTCCTGCGAAATTATTGTTTCACAAGTAGTTTCGCAGACATGTTTTTCCAACGAAAGTTGGGCGAAACTGGCAGCAAAGCTGGCAGCGAAGATGCCAGCGAAACTGCCAGTGAAACTAGCAGCGAAACTGCTGGTGAAACTAGCAGCGAAACTGTTGGCGAACCTAGCTGCGAAATTGCTGATCTTGCAGCGAAATTAGCAGCGAATTTAGGCAGAAATTAACCCCTTTAAGTGTTAGCTATTCTGCAGGCTGTGTAGAGTGATCCTAGCCTTGTAAGCTTAGCCTAGAAGTTATTCGTGGTATCCAGGTGAGTTCTAGATCCCCTATTTATAAGTTTTTCAATGTTTTGGGGCTATTATGCATACTAAATTTAGATTTTTAAATGACCAAGATTTTAAGGTGTTTTAACAGGAAGAACGATTTTTCTATAAGTAAATGTGTTATATAAATGTTTAAATATAAAAATTTTTCGCGCTGACCTGGCAGCCCGGCCCCAGCCAGGGGCGTTGCCCCTTGGACCCCACTAGGGGCTGCTGCCCCTAGGACCCCGCTGTCAGGGGCTGCCACCCCCGAACCCCCGCTGTCCCGCGGCGGTTCGGTTATGTTTTATGATGATTTTGCTTGGCATGATGTGTACTTAATAAGTTAAGTATTATATATATTAAAGAGAAAGATGATATTAATGAAAAGCGAAACTTAATGAATGTTACCCCCGGGCCCGTTTGATGATGAAAAGTCTTGCAAGCACTATGATAGACTTCACTTATGTGAGTCTGATGTATGATGATGGATCCGTATTCATGAGCGGGCTATGTGCTTTGCAGTGTGGATCAACTGTCGGGGGTTAGCTACCGTTTTCATGTGTACCGACAGGGATTGGCATTTGTTGTCAATCAACATGGAGCTCTTGCTTTGTGCAATCTCGTTTATGATGAAAGTGAAAGATAATGAATAAATGAAAGATAATGAACATGCTTATTATGATGCAAGTAATGTTATGTACTATGATGTATGCATGGTCATTATATGAAGGATAAAGTTTATATTTTCTTATATTATTTAAAACTAGAACTCACTCAGCGAAGCTGACTTTTATGCATAATAGTTGGCAGGTAAACGCTGATACTAAGGATGGCACATGGAGCTACTTGGGGAGCTATGGATGGCATTTATTTATGAAATCTTTATTGTAATTTAAGAACAAGTAACATGTTTTGTTTGAAATTAAAGGACAAATGTATGAGTACAATATGGTTTCTAAGTTTTAAATGAATGTCTAATTATTTCCGCTGCAATGTTTTATTATTAAACTGATTTTATGCTATGATTAACCAACTGTGAGGCTTCCCGGGAACGGGGCCTTACATGTGAGATAGCTCCTCCACATACAATCTTGTCTGTAAGATCTCCTAGGTGTGGAACTTGTGAAAATGAGCTTCCCCTCATAGATCTTGTGACTGAAGAGGATGAAGAGGAGATGGTGGAGAATGACTCTGAGAAGAGTGAAGAAGAGCATTCTAAGAAGGGTCACCATCCCTCTGAGGAGAGCAAAGCTATTGGGATGACCAAGTCAAGAAGAAAGAACTTGATCCGGAAGGCCAAAAGAAAGTCCAAAAAGACTCAAGAGATCAAGGCTACCTTCCATTTTGCACAGAAACAAGTCTTCATCTCTGAAGGATTTGAAGTAGTAAAGGCTGAAGACACAAACTTGAACTCCATCAACAAGAGTTCTAGTTCATGTCCAAATCATCCCATCATCAAGAAGAAGGCTGGTCAGTTATGCATTGCTGCTGTACAACCTGAACCATCCTGCTCCAAAGGTAGTTCTAACCCCACAAGAATTTCCACAGCATCTGCAAAGGTGAAGATGGAGAAGGAAAGTGATCAAGTTCAGCCTTGTTCACAAAGAAGAACCCCTAGAAGGAAGAAAATAGATTGTGTTATGTGTGGAAGTACCTCTCATCTTGCTAAGGATTGTGTCTACAATCCAAGGAGTACTCTCCACATGACCAAGAAAGAAACTTCTAAGAGTTTGGAGAAGAAGAAGCAAGCTTTGGAAGGAAAATCTGTTTCCTTCGGAAGCTCCAAAATGAAGAAGAAGACAAGTGGAAACTTGCCTTCGGAAGAAAATTTGGTCTCGGAAGAAAGGAATACTTCCGAAACACTGAAGCCTGCTGCAGTGAAAGCAAGATCTTCCGAAAGGCAGTCATCAAAACTTCCAAAGTCATCAAAACTTCTGAAGTATTGAAGGTCAAGTCTAAGCTTCCAAAGGTGGTATGGAAGTCAAAGAAATACCAAGTGGCTGAAAGTTCTTCATCAACATCAGCAAATGATCCTTCTAGCATGACTATAGGATCAATTACTGTTGCATTGTCTTTAACTTCCTTTGATGAGCCCAAGACCAATGAGGCTTGGGTTTCCAAATGTAACTAATCATCTCTTTTGTGCAAGGACAACTCAAGACAAACAGAAATGTATGGATCATTGATAGTGGTTGTTGCAGGCACATGACAGGCAATAGGTCACTACTCCAAAAGTTTGAAAGAATTGATGGAGGACCAGTTGCTTTTGAAGGAGATGCAGGAGGTTACATTACTGGAAGGGGCAAGGTCACAAATGGTAATCTCAGCATTGAGAAGGTAAACTTTGTCAAGGAGCTTGGGTACAATCTTCTGAGTGTATTCCAATTTTGTTATCAGAGTCATAACATGCTCTTTACTGAGCATAAGTGCATTGTTCTCAGGCCCGAGGTGGTCATTCCTCATGAGCACATCTTGCTCAGAGCCCTCAGGAAAGGGAACATGTACAAGATGGACTTGCAAGAAACATCTCCCTTAGGAGAAGTTTCCTGCTTTCTATCTAAAGCAAATAATGATGAATCATTCCTCTGGCATAAAAGAATGTGCCATGTAAACTTTAAAAACATGAATAAATTAATTAAGAATGATTTGGTAACTGGAATACCAAAGAAAGAGTTACAAGTGATGACCACTATGTTGCATGCCTAAAAGGGAAGCAACACAAGGTATCTCACAAGCCAAAGGAAAGAAACTCCATCATTAATCCCCTACACTTATTACATCTGGATCTCTTTGGCCCCACCAGTGTAATGAGTCTAGGAAGAACCTCTTATTGTTTGGTGATCACAGATGATTTTACAAGATTCACTTGGGTCTTCTTTCTTAGAACTAAGGATGAGACTCCTGAGATTCTGAAGAATTTTATCTTAAAGATTGAGAATCAATGTGATCACAAGGTCAAAACCATAAGATATGATAAAGGAACTAAATTCAAGAATCAAATCCTTGATACATTTTATGATGAAAAAGGAATTACAAGACAATATAGTGCTCCTAGGACTCCTCAGCAAAATGGTGTTGCTGAGAGGAGAAACAGGACACTAATTGAAGCTGCAAGAACTATGTTGTCTAACTCTAAACTGCCCATCACCTTCTGGGCAGAGGCAGTGAAAACTGCTTGTTATGTGCAAAACAGAGTTTTAGTGGTTAAGACACATGGTAACACTCCTTATGAACTTTGGCACAAGAGAAAACCCTTCATTGGTTTTCTCAGGTCATTTGGATGTCCTTGCACCATCTTGAATACCAAGGATTAAATTGCCAAGTTTGTTGAGAAATCGGATGATGGACACTTTATTAGATACTCTTCTCAAGCTAAAGCTTATAGAGTATACAATCTCAGAACTAGAGTAGTTGAGGAGTCAGCCAATGTGACTTTCAATGAGCACACTCCCAATGTGAAAAGTTCTTGTCCGGATTGGCTATTTGATCTTGGTTTAGTTACCAACTATTTTAACAAATCTTGTGAGAATATTTCAGGATCTACAGATATATTACCAACAGGTGATCCTGACCCAAAATTTGAGCTCAGAAGACCTTCAGGTTACACATCTTCAGCTCCAGTGGTAACTATTCCTGCAAATAAAGCTTCTACCAGAACATCAATGACAAATCCTGTTGATGCTTCTAGAGTGCCTTCAAATTCCAGCTTAGAGGCATAAAACTCATAAGAAGGAGCTTCAAATGTTGGAGAAAATAGTGGTGGTGAAAGTGATCAAGAATTTCTTGATGCTGATAACCACTGCATTGAAGACAACATCAATGATGTCACACACTCATTGGATCAAGTCAATCTTGATAAGTGTGGTGATATGGAGGGTGAATCTTCTCTGCCAGATCAAAATTTTTCAAATCTAGATCTGTCTAAGCAACTTGCTATGATCCCTCAGTTAAGGATCCACAAGTCTCATCCTACCACAACCATCATTGGAGATGTTGATTCAGGGGTGAGAACAAGAGGACAAACCCATGAAGCAAATGTTTGTCTTCACTCTTATTTCTTGTCCCAGATAGAGCCAAAGAAAATTGATGAGGCTCTAAAGGATGGAAGTTGGGTTGAAGCTATGCAAGAGGAGCTTCTTCAATTCAAAGGGCAAAAGGTTTGAAACCTATGTCCTCTCCCTCAAGGGAAGACTACCATAGGAACCAAATGGGTTTTTAGGAACAAGAAGGATGATAGAGGATTTGTCATCAAAAACAAGGCAAGACTAGTTGTTCAAGGATATACTCAAGAAGAAGGAATTGACTACACAATGTTTTTGCTCCTGTGGCAAGACTTGAAGCTGTTAGAATATTCCTAGCTTTTGCTGCATCCAAGAATTTCAAGGTCTACCAACTTGATGTCAAGTGTGCTTTTTTTTATGGGGTGATTGATGAAGAGGTGTATGTCAGACAACCACCTGGGTTTGCAGATCCTGATCATCTTGATTATGTCTGCATGCTTGATAAAGCTCTATATGGGCTGCACCAAGCACTAAGAAAGTGGTATGAGACTCTATCTCAATATCTCTGTCAACATGGATACAAAAGAGGTACTATAGATAGAACTCTCTTAATCAAAGGAACAAGAAATGACATAATGCTAGTTCAAGTATATGTGGATGACATTATCTTTGGGTCAACTAATCCAAAGCTCTGCAAAGACTTTGAGAAGCTGATGAAGGACATGCTTGAAATGAGTGCCATGGGGGAACTCAATTTCTTTCTAAGAATTCGAGTGAAGCAAGTTGACAATGGCATCTTCATAAGTAAGTCAAAGTATGTACAGGACATACTTAAAAGGTTTAACATGACTGATTGTAAGGTTGCTAAGACACCCATAGCCAGAAATCACTCCCTTGGACCTGATCTTGAGGGAGAGTGTGTTGATGAACATCTCTATAGGGCAATGATTGGGACTCTTATGTACCTCATAGCTAGCAGGCCAGATATCATGTTTGCTACATGCATTTGTGCAAGATATCAAGCCAACCTCAGGATGTCACACCTGGTCACGTCAAAAGAATTTTAAGATATCTCAAAGGTGCTCCATCACTTGGCCTTTGGTATCCAAAGAATTCTGACTTTAATCTGTATGCTTATACAGATAGTGACTATGGTGGTTGCAACATGACTGCAAAGTCTACATCAGGGGGATGTCAATTTCTTGATGGAAGAGTAGTCTCTTGGCAATGCAAGAAACAATCCTGTGTGTCTGCATCAATTGTTGAGGCTGAATACATTGTTGCTGCAAGTTGTTGTGCTCAAGTGCTTTAGATTCAAAATCAGATGTTGGACTATAGATTTAACTTTAATGAGACTTCCATCCACATAGACAACAATAGTGCTATCTCCATCATAGAGAATCCTGTGTAGCACTCAAGGACAAAGCATTTTAGTATCAGGTATCATTTGATTAGAGATAACTTTGAAAAGGATTAATCAAACTAGTCAAAGTTAACACAAATGAACAATATGTTGATCTGTTCACCAAAGCTTTTGATGAGCAGAGATTTAAGTATCTTGTATCAGCTATTGGGATGATTAACTTTGAATAGCTTTTCTTAAAACTTAATCATATTTATTTCTAAAACCTGTGTGTCCTAAGTTGTCTATTATATCACATTCATAAGCCCTTGTTTTCTTTGGAAGAAAATCTTTTCGAAAGACTTTTCTTAGATTTTTGAAAATCTTGATCTCTTCGGAAGATCCAAAATTACCTTCGGAAGAAGTTTATGTCTTAGTAAACAAATAATTGCTTCAGTGATTTTACCTTCGGAAGAAATTTCTGAAATATCTTCCGAAGCTTAAAATCAACTTAAGTACTTTGTATGTTTTCAAAGAACAAGTTTCTTCCGAAAGCAATTTACCTTCAGAAGTATTTATTCTCTTAGAATAAAAACCTTTTGAAATCTCTTCCGAAGCAAAATTCTCAAAAACCTTTGAAATCTCTTCCGAAGCAAATTTGCCTTCGGAAGCTTTTTCTTCAAATCTTCCGAAGCAAATAACCTTCGGAAGATGTCTCGACTTCCAAGAAAACTACTTTTTGGGCAAAAGTAAACTACTTTTCAGAGGTGGGACCGACATCCGGATTTCAAAGTTTATCCTTTTCCATTAACTTTGTCTCAAATCCTTTTCACATAAATGCCCAACGGTTCCCCCCTCTTTCACTATCTTCCTCAATTACACTATTCCTTAAACCTAAATTCTCCAAACCGCCTTTTGTTCTTCATCTTTCTTCATCCTTAAGCTTCTAAAATGGCCAACCTAAACCTCAGAAACAACCCAGATTTCTCCATGCAACTTCACAGGCAACATAACCAAGTTGCTCTGTTAAGCTCTGAGAAAGATGAAAGTTTCTCAGAGATTTTCCGTTTCTTAGCTCTATCAAACTACTCCACCTCCTAACCATTGATCCTACTCTCTATGAGGATCATCTGTTTGAATTTTGAAAGACCTGCCAAGAGGTCATTATGGATGGGGAGAAGGCACTGTCTGCCACAGTGCAAGGGAGGACAATCTTCATCACTCCGGCCATCATAAACACTCATTTGCAGCTGGATGATGAAGAAGGTGAGTTGTCCTTCCCAAAGGAAGCTGTAAATCATTCCTTTGAGCAGATGGGCTATGAGGGAGATTTCTCTGTAAAGACCTTTTGGAAAGGAAAGGTCTCATCCCAGTGGAAATACCTGCTTCATGTGGTTATCCACAGCTTGTCAAACAAGCATGGAGGGTGGGACCAGATTCCTGAGGATCTCTCCTTCATAGTACATGGAATGGTTCAAGGGGTCAAGTTCAGGTACTCTCAATTTGTTTATACAAACTTGCTTGCTAACTTGGACTCCTTAGAGTATTATATGTTTCCTAGATATGTTCAACACATTCTCAACTGTGAACTGGGCTCACAGTTGAGGGAAACAGATAATATTCTTAAATTGGGACAATGAAGCCCGTATCTTTAAATTATGAAGAAGCCAACTGTAGGCTTCTCAGGGGTAGAAACAGCCCTAGTCCTAAAAAGTTAGAGCTCATTGCTCAAGGTGACAACCTAGCAACACAAGCTAGTGTCGAACCCACTCTTTCTATCTCTCAACCACCAAAAAGGCCCGAAGTCACCCTCACCTACCAAAGAAAATCCAAACGAACCCCTGCTCAAGCTATTGAGTCTGTGCAGGCCCCCATATACTCACCCATACAGGAGGAAGTGGACACTAGAGCTCCCACTTCCCCTGAGGAGCAAACCACTCCCATCTCTTCAACAATCAGGGCTGAGGTTCCTCATGCTCACCCTGATGAGCTCACAAGCCCAACTGCCTTAAGCCTTCACTCTGAGTCTCAACACTCAAGTGAACAACCTTTAGGGGACAGTTACCATCCCCAGCCATTAGACTTAAATCAACCCATTCCCAACCTCTCATTCTATACTGATGAAGACTTAGGTTTCAGTGGGTACCATGAGTCTCTCTACTCTTCCCCTACTCAAAGAGAGATGAGTACTCCTGAGTCTCCTTTGTCTAGCCCACATCAGTCACCCATAACTGAGGTGGATACTTCTGAACCTGTTCAGGATATCATATGGAAGAGGCTCTCACTTCTGCAAGTGATTACATCATTAAGACCTCAACCATGGCAACTCAGCCCATTGATACCTCAACTGAGGATGTCAATGTGCAGAGGAAATCCAGCAGCCAAGAACCTGAGGCTGGTGGTGAGAGAGAGGACTTTGGTCCAATCATCTCATCCCCCAATGATTCTTCTGATGAAGAAGAGGGAATCTGAGACTAAAGGTGCAAAAACTATCAAAAACATGCTCCTATTTAGTCTCTAAGGTTAGTCACCTTGAATCTCAGGTGACTACCCTACATAATAGGGTCAATGATCAGCAACTTGAGATATCTTATCTCAGGGAAAAACTAGCTGGGAGACCTTTAAGAAGAGCTCAACCAGGAACACAAGAACCTGTGAATGTGATTGACCTAACCTCTAGCTCACCTATGCAAGAGGGTGATGCTACCAAAAAGAGGGAGAAAGTCATTACAGTCACAGAACCTAGGAGTTCTTCAGGGAGAGTTCTTTAGGGAGTATGGACATTGAGGATTCACCATCCTCACTTGCAATTGTGCATACTCAGCAACTTCCTCAAGTTCATATTAATATGGACATAATAGACTCTATCATTAGGAGTCTCTTTGAGGAAGGCATTCCAAGGGCTGTGTCATCTCCACCTCAAGGAACTTCAAACTACATTATTGGGTGGAGGTATGATGCTGATAGAAGAGCCCTCATTCTTCACAGAGTTCAAGAGCAGCAAGAAGTGTTCAATTTTCAGACTTTGGACTACTATGAAGGTCTTGACCTGATCAACATGCCACTTGTCAACCCAAGCAAATCAAGAAAAGCTGACAGGTTAGCACTCAGGATTCAAGATAGAATTACTGAAGAATTCAGCCTTAGAAGGAGACAAAGGCAATCAGGTAATGTCATTGGTCAACTGGATGCTGAGGCAGACCCTGAGATTAGCTTCAAAGGGAAAACCTTGGCTGAAGGCCCAGTGATAGAGCCTGAGAGCCTTGTCACACCAACAACTGCTTCAGAAATTCATTCCCTCATTGAAACACCTGCTGGTGAAGGTGTCTCACAACCTCTCTCTAGCCAGAGCTTGGATGCTACACCAAGCAATCACAAAGGTCTGTGGGTGACAAAGGGAAAAGGATTTTGACTCTTGAGGAGATTGAGGAGGAGGAGAGAGAGAGGAAGAGGAAGCTAAGGGTAGAAAGTTCCTCTGGCTCTTCAGGCTTTATGCAAGCTGCAATCAGGGCTGCCCCAGACCAAACACTCAAGAAGATGAGTTGAGGGCAGTCAGGATTACTTACCTGCAGACCAGGAACTATGACATAGATAAGATTATATCTCTCCCCTTAGAGCAATTAAATGAACTAGCTGACATGGAAGTGTCAAGAGAGATGAAGGAAAAAGAGGATGCAAGATTACTTCTCCAATTCAAAGAAGAGAAGAGACAGAAAAGATTATACAAGCATGCTCCAACTCTCTCCCCAGTTCAGGAAAGTTCTGTGCAAGAGGATGTGGCTGCTACACAAGAACCTTAGGTAGACAAGGAAACAGATAGGCAAAACATGATCAACTACTGAGTGCCACAGGTCTCTACCAGGCATCTGCACTTCTTCCCTTGTCCTTTGAGTACATTGAGTTTGAGTATCTCAAACAGCTTAAACTTCAAGTGCTCAAAGAACAAAAGGCAACAAAAAGAAAGATGAGGGAAGATGTTGCAAAGTCAAAAGCTATCATCCAAAAGAGTATGAAAAAGTCTGCTGACAGACAAAGGATGATGAGCTTCTTGAAGCTGTATGGATTCTCCGAAAGGAGACTTGGCCCCATGTCTCTATCCACAATGGATGAGCATATCAGGGTAATCAAGCAGAAGATCAAGAGTGGAGAGCTGATTGACTTATACTCTCCTCCAAGTCAAATCCCACCTGAAGTAGAGGTTAAGGTTGAACAACCTGAGACAACACAACCTGGACCTCTTGCTGAGCCTCAGCAAGCTTCATCTTCTGATCCACAGCAGGGTCAAACTCCCTCTCCTTTTGAACTTGTGAGGGAGGAACACCCAGCTGAGAAAGACAAGGATGATCAACAAGGTGCTGCAGACCAGTCTTCTCAGTTAAAGTCTTCTAAGAGGAAGAAGAGGATGGCTTCTAAACCAAAGTCTAAGAAGAAGAAGCCTGAATCATCCACCTTTACACCTCAGGCTGAGTCAGATCAACCTGAGGAAGTGCATGAAAAGGCAGCCCAATCAACTCCAATTCAAATAGCTCCTCTTGCAGCTAAGACACCCATCTTATCTTGGACCTTCACCACTAATCCAGAGAGATGGCATGTGATTAGAGATCAAGGTATTGAGAATGTCTATACATGGCAAGACATAATCAACTTACCCATGCATGATCTCTTTGAGATGAGAAGATATTATGAGAGTTTGAATGATCCTGACCATCTAATAAAGAAGGTTATGGTCATCATTGTGCTGAAGACTACAAACATCTTAAGATCTTCTAAATGTTTTGGTAGCATCAGCCTAGGGGGAGTTTGTAAGGATTCCTATAAGTTTGATGCAGCCAAATCATCCAAAGTCTCTCTGCAAGCATGCACTAAAGAACAGAAGTAGAAATGCTTCGAAAGTTTTACACCATGCACTAGATATATTCTAAGTGTAAAATCTTCCGAAGCCAAGACTAACATCTTTTGAAGCCAAAAGTGAATTCTTCCAAAGCTTCAAAGACAAAGTCTTTTGAAGCCAAAGAGTGAAGACAGATTTCTTCCAAAGACTTTTAGAGATATGCCTTTATCTGATGTACTTTACCATAAAGCTGGACCACCTATCCGCTGCAACTCTGTAAAGTCACCAACTTACATGAGTTGGTGAAGGTCCATGCTTTTGGTAACTGTACATTGAGGTCTTGAGTCCATGCTTTCTACTTTATGTACACTTATCTTTTTTGTAATATATTAGGATGTGAGCTATGGCATGTCATAGTCACAAGTCAAAAGGCAAATATGCCTTTTGACTCTACATTTGATTTTGTGGTTGTCTACTCAATTGTATCCAGCTGGCTTTCAAAGTATGGCCGGTTGTAGGATGTAGTATAAAGTATCTCAAGTACTTGTAACTTTCCATCGATGCTTTGTAACTTGTAATAGAACTTGAGAAGTATACAACATTCTTGAAAACAAAATACTTGTGTTGTTTTGCAATCTTGTTCTGTCTCACTTTTACTTGTGTTCTTAGCATCTTTCACTAACAAGTTAACCAGTTACCTATTTGATCTGTTAAGTGTTCTAAGCAACTCTCCTCATTGTGTTATTGTGTTGTAAGTGCATACCCTTCACCGGTCCTGCAATCACATGTTATGATAATTACCTTGTGATCAAACTGATTCTCAATTTTTAGAATGAAAGACTTCAAGATCTCGGTCTCTATCTTTAGTTCTAAGAAAGAAGACCCAAAGTATATCTTGTGAAATCATCTGTGATGACAAGGCAGTATGAAGTTCTTCGCAGACTCATTGCACCGGTGGAGCCAGAGAGATCCATATGTAGTAAGTGTAAGGGAGTAGTGATAGAGTTCTTTTCATTTGGCTTATGAGTTACTTTCTGTTGCTTTTCTTTCAGACATGCAACACAATGATCATCACTTGTAAACTTTTTTTGGCATTTTAGTTACCAAATCATCTTTAATTAATTTATTCACGTTCTTAAAATTTACGTGGCACATTCTTTTATGCCAAAGGAAAGACTTATCACTATTAAATTTAGATAGAAAGCAAAAAACTTCTCCAGATGGGGAGGTTTCCTATAAATCCATATTGTACATGTTCCTTTTCCTAGGGGCTCTAAGCAGGATATGCTCTTGAGGAATGACCTCCCTGGGCTTGAGAACAATGCACTCATGTTCAGTGAAGAACATTTTATGTCTCCGATCACAAAATTGAGATACACTCAGAAGATTGTACACAAGCTCTTTTACAAAGTTTGACTTCTCAATGCTAAGCTTACCATTTGTGACCTTGCCACCTCCAATGATGTAACCACCTGATTCTCCTCCAAAAGCAACTGGACCTCAATTAATTTTCTTAAAATCTTGAAGCAAAGAGCCATTGCTTGTCAGTGACTGGAAGAACCACTATTAATGATCTAAACATTACTCTTGGTTTGTAGCTGTTCTTCCACTAAAGAGATAATTAGTTACATTTGGAAACCCAAGCCTTGCTGGTCTTGGGATCATCAAGTTGAATTGAAGGTAGATTAACATTTATTGATCCAATGTTCAAGCTTTGAGGATCATTTACTATTGTTGATGAAGAAACTTCAGTCACATAGCCTTCCTTCATCTTCCACACCATCTTTGGAAGACTAGAATTGACCTTAAGACTTTAAGGCTAAACCTTCGAAAGCTTTTGTATCCACTCCAGCAGACTTTAGTGCTTCGAAAGCATTCCATTCTTCCAAGACTAAATTTTCTTCCGAAGGAAAATTTCTGCCTATCTTCATTTTGTTAACCTTAGGGATTTTGAAGGAAAGTGATTTTCCTTCCAAAGTTGTATTCTTCTTCTTTCTCTCAGAAGTCTTATTCTTTATGTGGATGGTACTCTTAGGGTGATGAATTCAACAAGCACACTTCTGATGGTCTTCTCTTGGTGAAAAGGTTCAGCTTGATCTGTTTCCACTTCCTTCTTTATCTTCGAAGATGATGCAACAAGTTTCTTAGGGTGAAGCTTGCTCCTAGGACTGGATGGTTCAAGTTGTGCAACAGTGATGCACATTTGATCAACCTTCTTCTCTTGACCATGATGGTTTTAACTTAAACTAGGACTCCTGGTACTATAGTCCATAGTTGTGTCTTCAGTCTTCATCACTTCAAATCAAGCAGAAATAAAGACTTGTTTTTCCTTGGAGTTGAAAGTGGCTTTGATATCTTAGGCTTTCTTTGACTTCATTTGGGCTGCCCTGATCAAATTATTCTTGGCTGACTTGGCCATCCTTGGTTTTTTCTTATCCCAGGAGCATAGTGATCCTTCTAGGATGAACCTTCTCACTCATTTTTGGTTCATCCTTTACCATCTCTTCTTCATCTTCATCTTCATCCTCTTCTTGGATAGGATCTATAAGGGGCATCTCATATTCACTAGTTCCACACCTTAGGGATCTTATAAATAGTAATGTGTGTGGATAAGCTATCTCACTAGATCGCAGTCTCTACATGTTTTGATAACAAATCTATGCATGCAAGTATGAGAATATGATGTTCTTGAAGGTTTCCTCTTCAAGAACACACTTTTGTGCCTTGGCTTTGCTGATCATAAGCTCAGCCTGGTATTTAGTTTACATGGTAATGGGATCTTTGATTTGAGTCCAGTAATTTGTGTGCTTATACTTAAGAGTTGATATTGTTTTCTCTAAATCTTCTATTTTAAGTTTATAGTCATTTTCAGCTCTTTTGAAATTAGCTTTCGAAATATTCAAAGACTCAAGGTTAGATCTCACTTCCAAGTTATAGGACCAATACATATTTACTTTACCAATGCACTAGGGTGTAGAAAGATGTTCTAATACCTTGGTTACATCATGGTCAGCCATAAGGCATGATTAGGAGAGACATCTTCAGCATGGAAACTCTAATCAAAGCCTTCTTCTTCCACAGAAACTATACCTTGCTGCTTGGGTTCTTAGTCTTTGGAGCTCCCTTAGTGTAGTTTGGCCTAGGTTGTGTATGGCCACCATTTCTTTTGGTGCCTTGCACACCCCATGTGGTTACAGTTTTAACACTTGAATTTGCTTTTATCCAGCCCAAAGTTTCCACTAGATATATTGCTGGGAAACTTTCTCATAGTCCTCTTGTAGAACTTTTTGGCTCTATGAGTGAGTAGAGCCATATGCTGGACTATCTCTGTATATTCATGATCATCTGGATGGATACATCCTAGGTCTTCA
Source organism: Flaveria ramosissima (assembly GCA_025215565.1). Classification (NCBI taxonomy): domain Eukaryota; kingdom Viridiplantae; phylum Streptophyta; class Magnoliopsida; order Asterales; family Asteraceae; genus Flaveria; species Flaveria ramosissima. The sequence continues at coordinate 39,457,146 of CM046045.1, read as the reverse complement.
AAAGCGAAAGAGAAAGTTGCCATAACTTTCATCAAAAAACACAAAGGCTTGTGATGAGCTTGTCTCTTGGAATATGCTTTCTTGGATGTAGCTCTCCCTTGGTGTCTCTGAGAAGGTGATGAAAGGGCCCTTTTGTGAGTTGTCCGGGTAGCAGATCAGATGATGTTGTGGTTCTCTACAATCCCTTTCAACCATATGGAGGGCTGAACTTTGTTGATTGCTAGAAGAGCTGCTGGATGGATTCTCATGTTCATCTCCATCTAGTAGCCACTAAAGATACCATACAACTTTATGAGAGTAAGGGTGGAGAGGTTTTCAATTCTCCTAGTGGCCATACAGTAGTGAGTCCATTGTCTGGCAAGAGAGAACATGAATTTCCTCATAATATCCATATTCTCAAACTTAACTCCAACATCCATAAGAGTATCTACAATCTCAACATATCTAAAGTATCATTGAGTCATAGTTTCACCCGATTTAAAGGTGAAATTCTCAAACTGCTGCTGCAAGAGGTCTTTCTTGTTTTCTTTAGCTTCATCAGACCCCTCATACATAAGCTTTAATGCATCTCAGAGCTGCTTAGCAGTTTTGCACTTCTTGAAGCCATTATATATAGAGTTGGGAAGAGTAGTTGGAGAGCGGTCATGACCTTCTTATCTACATAAATTTTCTTCCAATCTTTCTTTAAGTAGTCATCCACTTCCTTTGGAATCATTCCACCACCAGCGATAGCTGAAGTGGTGCTTGAAACATGAGGTCCTGAGACAACAGATCTCCACATCCTTCTGTCTTAAGACTTGACGAAGCCTTCAATTCTTTCGCACCAAGTATCAAAGTTATCGGTAGTGATTAGTGGAGATTTGGTCATGGTACCGGTTTCCATGTCAGCCTTGGTGGGAGCTACCATTTGAGCCTCTAAGTGTTTTGTGAAATTAAAGGGATTTAAAGATGGTGAAATCTTCAATCAAGAGCTTAAGAAGCTCTGATACCAATTGTAGGACCAGTACAAGGGAGCAATCCAATAGTTTCACAAGGTTGGAAATCAAGAACACTTAACAGATCAAATAGTAAACCGGATTATGAAACAATGAACAAAGATAAAGCACACAAGCAGAACAAAATATTTGGTTTTCAAGAATGATGTATATTGCTCTCAAGTGTTTACCAATGTTACAAGGCTTGGTTCAAATGACTGGTTACAATGAGATACTTTATACTAAATCCTACAGCCATCCATACTTTGAAGGCCACCTATAACACTAATCTAGACAACAAGACCAATGTAGAGTCAAAAGGCAGATTGCCTTTTGATTAGTGACTATGACATGCCATAGCTCACATCCTAATATATTACAATAAGAATAAAAGTACAAAAGTAGAAAGTTGCATACTCTAAGACCTTAATCTACAGTTGACAAAAGCATGGAGATATCACCAACTTGTATAAGTTGGTTAGTTTCTTGTCTTCGGAAGACTTTGTCTTTGGCTTCGGAAAAAATGGTCTTTTGGCTTCGGAAGATTTGATACTTAGTGACTTTCTGAGTGCTTTTGTCAAATCTTCCAAAGTAACTTTCCTTGTACTTTAGTGTGCATGCTGAGAGCTCTTTGATTGTATCAGTCTCTAATTTAACTCTTACAAAGTTCTTGATTTCTTGATTCATTATCTCTATCGGGTTCTCAGTTAAACATAGTTGCTCTTAGATTTTTAGTTTCTCCAATGGAATGATAAGTGATTCATCAGCTAGGCACTTTTTCAGGTTTGAAACATGGAAGTTGTTATGCACACCATCTAGTTCCCCTAGTAAATCCAACTTATAAGCTACATGACCGATCCTTTTAACTATCTCATTTTTCGCAAAAATCACCGAGCTTATTCCGATAACTATAAAGTTTAAATAAAGCACAAATAAGTGTCTAAATTATGAATTTTGTAACAAAATTAACTTAAAATGCACTGAAGTATATACTATAAACATGTATAATTGTTAACATATCAATGATTATCATCACACGTAAAACTAAAACCAAAGTGGATTATAGAAAGAATCATAGGATTCAATAATGAACGTATTCAAGTGAATATGAAACGTATGACATTCTAGGTCTTCATGTAAGCAAAGCAGAAGAAGTCATAAAATATCTAAGCATAAAGGAAAAGATTGAACACTCGAGATCTGTGCTTAGTGAAACAGACGAGGTTAATTCATCCAAGTGGATGGAAAAAGGATGAACAATCTAAATCTTTGTGTAGTAAAATGTAAAAGCTCATTGGCATTAAGAACATTAGAATGACGGTTTCGTGGTGTGTGTATCAACATCCATCTTGTAGTCTATATCTAATAGAATTGGTTTATGAATAGAAAATGGGTTAGATGTTTTAAAGATGGATTCAAAGACATGTGTTTTAGATAATATTTAGTCTTCACATTACTAATGTGTTTCAAACATGCACATGGGTAGATCATATTTTCCATTATTTGAATTTTATACTTTTTGTTTTGTTTTTCAAAATGTCTTTCTTTCCCATAATTTTGGTTTCAAAACCAAATAAGAAAACAAACTGTAAATAAGCGTAAAATCTTTTAGGTAAATCTTCTAGGTCAACCAATAAACTAGAATAATTTTAAGTTTTCTTAAGAATCCATAATTTTGATTAAAGTTTACTTAAAATTTATCATGTCGAGGGATTCGACCAAATATTCAAATTTGGTGGAATGGAATGCTTTGCTACAAATGGTGGCAATTTAATCTCTTTTATTTTAATTAAATTATTTTCAACACAATCACGTATAAAATGGTATTTTATTTTAATGTGTTTGGTCTTAAACTCCTTGCATAGTATTTTGGCTAATCAAATTTTAATATTAACTCTACCCCTTAAGTTAGATATTACCACTTTCTTAGGAGTGGAATCAAGAGATGAAATCTACGAATCAAAATGGTTATCTCCTACACTTTGATGGTTAGCAATTTATGAAGTCAAATGTCCTGAATATACGGAGAAGCACTGTTGCAAGTTTTAAGCATTTTCTTATTTTTGGGTAAATTTTAAATTTGAATTAATGGGATTTTAAGGGAATCACCTCCTCATTTAAGAAATATTACGTTGAGTTTATGTAGCTTTGAAGGATTTTAAGGAATGGAAGAACCCCCTTGACCATTACCCTTGTAAAAACTTATCGCAGCGCCCATAGTAACATTGATTATTGTTATTTATGTTATTATCTTTTTCACTCTTAGAAAATTCATAGTAGACTTCTTATACATGTATTAGTGTGTTCCTTATATTATAGAGAATGATTGTGAGTGGTTGTGAGCAGAGTGGAGAGAAAACGAGACTATTTATCTATATATTTAAGAAACATTGTTCAACCCTTATAAATATTTTAATATTTTTAAAACTAGTAATTTTAGTTTAGTTATAAGAATAGGGATGAGTAATCCACTATGAATGCTTATATTTTGTGTTCAGTTTATATTAAATATAAAATGCTATGAAATAGAAATTTCCCCTTAAGTAAATTACACGGATAGTTCCCGCGGTTTGTACGTATTGTAAGTTCAATCCCTAATTTTCAAAAATTACAGATGTGAGACTGAACATGCAATGAATGCACACTGACAATGCTTGACATTAAGAGGTTAACTCTGTTGGTTTTTTAAAAATACGAAAGTACCCCTCTTTTTTATCTTCTTCTTCACGTTGTAGTTCTCTACATTCAACACCCACATCCGCTGCCTATACCATCAATCCACCATCACTGTCACCGTCTGCATCCTCAACCCACCATCATAACCGCCTCTACCCATAACCCACCACTACCATCACAACCTCCAGCTTCAACCCACCACTACCATCATAACCTCCAGCTTCAACCCACCACCGTCGTTGTTACCTACACCCTCAACCCACCACTGTTGTCGTCGTAGCACCCTTAACCCACCCCCATCATCGCCGCAACACCCTAACCCACCACTATCATCGTTGTAGCACCCTCCACCACCATCTAGTAGCACCCTCAACCCACCAACACCATCGCTGCCCGCACCCTTGACCTTCCACTGTGCAATTAGACAACCACCCATGGCTACCACAATATACAATGACAACCTGGTTCATTGGATCTGAAGAGAGAGGTGGAGTTATGACCAATGGTCTTATGTGAGTGTGAGTGTGTGTGTGTGTGAGAGAGAGAGGGTGCGTGTGTGTGTAAGGATCACACTTAAAGGCTGATGTAACCAAAGAACAAACCAAAGAGATCTTAACATGCACATGTGAAGTACAAGTAAGTTACTTCTAGAGATTTGATATAACTAATGAATTATGCTAACTATCAAATCTTCCGAAGCCAAAAGACCAAATCTTCCGAAGCTTCAAAGATAAAGTCTTACAAAGCCAAAGACTGATTTCCTCTGGAGACAAAGAGATATGCTTTTTCTAAATCACCTTTTAACAAAAACTGAACAACTTTCTGTTTCCATTTTTGAATACTCACCAACTTATAAGAGTTGGTGAAAAGTCCTTAATTTTTTTCAAACTGTAGATTAAGACCTTATCTCTGTAACTTTATACTTTTGTACTTTTATCCTTTTTGTATTAGATAAGGATGTGAGTTATGGCATGTCATTGTCACTAGTAAAAGACAATCTGCCTTTTGACTTTATATTGATCTTGTTGTCTATATTAGTGTTCCAGCTTCCCTTTAAAGTATGGCCGATTGTAGGATGTAGTATGTACCCTGAAAGGATCATACATGCCAATTCAAGAGGTGGTTAAAGGTTGTTCTGTTGAAAACTCTAACAAGTCCAAGAAGATATGTGGGTGAAGAAACAGAAGAATAAAGTCAAGTGTCGGTTATCTGCATTAGTATCTGCGGATGACCAAAGAACAAATACTGACAAGTATTTGTTCATCCGCATTTACTAATGCGGATAGTCAGAACAAATACGGCTAAGTATTTGTTCATCCGCATTCACTAAAGCGGATGTTCAGAGACATATGCGCTTAAGTATTTGTTCATCCATATTTGTCAATGCTGATGAACATACTTAATGTTGAAACTCAACTGAAGAAATGCTGATGAAGCTCAAGACATCCGAGTAGTTAATGGGGATGAACATTCACAAATGCTGATTACCTTTTGTACTTAGACTAGTATTCTGATGTATAGTTGTCAGGGTAATTTAGTCATTTTGTACAGGCATTATGTCAGCCTATAAATAGAATAGAATACCCTACTTTTAGAAGCTTTGAAGTTTTCGATTGTCAAATGTTTCAGAGGTGTCAAGTTACTGTATTGTGCTGAAACCCTAGCACCCATTGTAACTTGTTTATGATCATCAATATACAAAGCATATATTATTATTTTCAGCAATTAATGTTTTTTGATTCTGTATTTCCGCTACTTAATCATTGACTCAATCATCATATTCAATCTTAGTTGAAGTAATATCAACTGAGATTCCATTCTCGGACCTAGTCAATTAGTAGCAGAGCCTCGGCTCTTGAATTAGTCTCAAAATCAGTGCAGATCTTGAACGAAAATCGATTGATCTGGTGATTGAGTTTCTATTAGCAAGGTTTCTACTTCTAATACACATTCATACTGAAAATACCTGAAACTTCATTAATCATCGATGTTCTTCTAACCAACACCTTTCGATTGTTGATTCTCAACAAAAATCAAACAAAAACTATTGATAATAAAATTTTTTTACATAAAATCAACTCATAATCAACTCAACCGTGAATTGTTCAACATATCAACCCTACTGCTGCTACTCTTCACCGAAACCATACAAGAACATTGTGATTGTGGATTGTTTGAACATTTTGGACATACAATCTATTTAATCTATATTCAAAAGAATCTAAAACAAGTTTATTATAATGGATTATATTAACTCTTCTGAACTTGGTCATGCTTCTAAACCACCAATGCTTAAACACAAATATGAGTTTAAGCAATGGATATTAGTCTAAATCTTGATGATGATGAATACAAGAAAATCAATATAGATCTCAAATCCTACTCCATTCTTACTCAGGCTTTGAGAATGGATGTCCTCAAAAGGCTAGAAAAGTATGGAACAGCCAAAGGTGTATGGGATGCACTGCAAATTATGTGTGAAGGAAGCAGTGAGGTGATAGAGTTAAACAAAGACAAATTGTGAACCAATATGAGACCTTCCATCATACCAAGTTTGAATCAATCTCCAAACAACTACATCATTTTGTATAGTTGGTGAATGATTTGGAAATCATAGGGGTTACATACAAAGAAAAGGAAATGAACAAGAAGACATTGCACAATCTGCCTGAAAACTAGAAGCATAATGTCACAATGCTGAAGAACACTCTTGACTTGGAGAGGACCAGCTTAGACATCATGATTGCTAAGATTTAAGCTCTTGAGTTAGATTAGATAAGCAGACATCTTAATGGACCTCAAGTCATTTAGGCATACAAGTTTCCAAAAGAAACTCATTGTGTTGAAAATGCCTTAATAACTAAGGAAAATGATTTTCTATCTTCCAAGTAAGAACCACTGGATTCATTGCTCCTCCATAATAAAACAAGCCATCATCTTCTACTCCATCAACAGCAACACCATCAAGCTTGCCTAGTGATCAAGGATCTAAAGAGCAAAAGGCAACTTACAATGCTTTTGTTGCTAGTTTTGAAGCATATCTGGGAGGAACACTTACATTAGCACATCTGATTCAGGAAGATCTGGAAGGAATGGATCCAGATGATGTTAAAGAAATGGACTTGCAATGGCAGATGGCCATGATTGCAATGAGAGCCAAGAAATTCTTCAGAAAAGGGAAGAAACTAAGTCTGAATGAAAACACAAAACTTGGATTGATAAATCCAAAGTTAAGTGTTTCAATTGTGGTATGACTAGCCATTTCTCTAGGGAATGCAATGCTCCCAGAAGAAGTAGAAACAATTTCCAAAGAACTTCACATAGTCAGCCATCATCTCAACCCAATTCAAGCTTTCAGTCAAGCAATCAACGTCAGTATCAGCATCAGCAAACTCATCAAAGTCAGCCCCAACTGACTCGTCTAGCACATGGAAGCAATCAACCAACCTCTAATGCCCTTGTCATCACACAAGATGGAGTTTGTGACTGGAGCCTATATGCAGGGGAAGTCAAACCTCAATTCCAGAATCATGCTCTCATGGCTCACATCAATGATGGACCAACTCGAATGCCATCTAAGGTAAAATCCAATCTCTGTAGTGAAAAATGCATTAATGAATTACAGGGATACAGAGAACATAACAAGTTGGCTCTTAAAATTAAAGAAGAGAAGGTCAAATCTAAAATGTTAAAACAAGAGATGAAAAGTTTAAATCAAAATAAAATTACTTCTTTTAGATATTGAAAACTTTATGGTGAAAAGTACACTCTAGCAGATGAGAATGAGAAGTTAACTGAATTATTAACAAAAACCAAAGCTGAGCAATCAACTACTAAAGTGAAACTTGAAAAGTTTTAATTCTCTTCTGCTAAGCTGCAAGATTTACTTGACTCAGAGCCAAAGGACATGACTGGGATAGGATACAATACTTGTCATCCACCATACAATGACAACTATATGATCACGCGTTAGTCACTCACTCATTATGACTCAACTGAACCTAAAGTTATTGAAACTAAAACAATGGTTTCACAAATAACTAATCCTCAAAACAAACCAAGTGTTTACATTGAACCCAATAAGGATAAAATCAAACTAGATCATCCAATCAAAATCAAAGAGTGCTCATACAAACCTATAGGTGACAAGAAACCAAAGAGCCCAGTCAAAGCCATTATGCCATTCGTGAAATTTATCCCTAAAATTCTCAAGGTGGAAAAGAAGGTTGGATTTTCTGTGAAATCCTCTGCTGAAAACAGATCTAATAGTGAGATTAAATCTCTAAAAATTCAAGCAAATCAGAAAAGGTTTAATTGAAAAACAAAAGCAAAGCAACAGCTTCTCCATCATCCAAAGGAAAATCTCCCGTGGTTCAAAGATCAAATATAAAAACTGATTCTTAATCATCATTAAAGCACAAACAAGGAGTCGGTTTTGACATTTGCAACAAAGAGCATGGAAATCAATTTGAAAAAGAGATAAGTAAAGGTAAAAAGAAGCAAAAGCAGTCACAAAAGACCAAGCATAGTAGAATTGTGAAACAATCTACTAAAACCAAAGAGCATTGACCACTGTTCTGCATGTCCCAAAGGAAAACAACATAAGTCTTCCCATAAGCCAAAGCTTGTGAACACAAACAATTCTTCATTGAAGTTACTTCATATGGATCTTTTTGGACCAACTCATGTCATGAGAATTGAAAAGAAACAGTATTGTTCGGTGATCATTGATGACTTTTCACGATTCACATGGGTCTTCTTTCTACTTCATAAAAACGAAACGAACCAAATAATAAAGGATTTTATCAATAAATTTGAAAATTAGCTTGATCAAAAAGTAAAATCAATAAGAAGTGATAAGGGACAGAATTCAAAAATGAAAATCTAAGCTCATTTTGCACAACCAAAGGCATTGCTCATCAATTCAGTGCAACTAGAACTTCTCAACAAAATAGGGTAGCTGAAAGGAGAAACAGAACACTGATTGAAGCAACAAGAACAATGCTAGCTGATGCTACACTACCAATTACCTTTTGGGCTGAAGCAGTCAACATATCGTGCTTTACGCAAAATCGAACTTTGACAGATAAAGAAAGCAACAGAACACCTTATGAACTTATTTTTCACAGAAACCATTTATTGGATTTTTCAAGTCATTTGGTTGTCCTGACTCAATATTAAACACCAGAGACCATTAAGGAATGTTTGCTCCTAAGTCTGATGAAGGATTCTTTGTAGGTTATTCCTCTGTCTCAAAGGCTTTTAGAGTGTTTAATCCTAGATTAAATATTATAATAAATCAAAAAATGTTCAATTCAATGAGCACTCCTTTCCTAATTCAATAAATGGTCTCGATTGGTTGTTTGATATTGACTCTTTTACAAGATCTTTTGATCAGTTTCACTTGTCAAATGCATGTAACCTACATTCAGTTGGATCTTCTGGAACAGTAGAGAGAAGATATGACTTTCCTATTATTCCTCCTTCTTCTACTAATCAATTTGATGAAGAAGTTCTATTGCAATCTAATCCTATTAGACAAGAAGTACAAAATCAAAATGTTTCAACTGAGGCTAGTCCTAGTACTCTTCGCAATCCTTCAGAAGAACCATTTACTAAAGTTAGAAATCCAGAACCAGTTACTATGCCTGTTGAAACTGAAAGGAAAGCAAATGATGAAAGTTTTCAAAGTGTTGCTGAAGCTTTAATTTGTGAACCATTTGATTACTTTCACTATTCTCCCACATGTGAATCCAAGGATCGCAATCAGGAATTATCAGTGTTAAAGAAAATCAAGTTAATGTTTGTGGAATCAATATTAACCTTGTTTAATTTTGTAATAAATAAATATAAAATATAATGAATTATGATTATGACGAACACAATGATATGAACACAATTAATAAGCAAACAGGATTTGATTCAAATGTATTTCATTAAAATTGATTAATGATTACAGATGATAAATAATGAATGACATAAACAATAAATGCTTCGAATGTGTTGATGTTGATGTGAAGGCTGCTAGGGTTTATGTTTGATTGATTGTGTAAATCGATGTGATGTTTGTGTTTGCCGTCTGGTTGCTCGTGTGTTCGTGTTTGTCGTTTGATGTGAGACCTAGGATCCATATTTATAGGCACATGTATTTTAGTTAAGCAAACACCGGATCTCTTGGGATTTGAAATTGTCTTGTTGACTTGTTGACTTGTAACACTTGTATTATTTAAATACATGTGTTTGAACTCCGCAGCTTAACAAGTCTTCCGGAGGTACTTAGTGTTCCGTAGGTGTTTGTTCTTTCAAAGGTACTTTGTTCTTCCAAAGCTTTCATGTTCTTCCGAAGGTACTTGATCTTCCGAAGGCATTATGTTCTTTCGCAGAAGATATTCGGATGATTGTTTTTGGAAGAAACATATCTACGGAAGAACAAAAGTGTTCATCTGTAGATGTTTCTTACACTTAGTCAATTTTGGAAATTGACTAAGTCTAATGTTTGATCCTGCTATTATACACATAAATCAACACACATATGACTTAACCTGTATACATAAAGCATACATTATAATAATGAATTACAAATATTCATTACAAGTTTCGATTAAAGTTCTAAGCCTATACAAAAGGATCTAGACCTATTGTTTCTAGATCTAACAATACCCCCCTTAGGCTTAGACACTTCTAATCAGTTCTTCAAAACTGAAAGCTCCTTCATTCTTGACACCATCTTCTTGTTGAAATAAGATACTACATCCTTTTGATCATCGTATTTGTACTTGATCTCCATTCTGCATATCTTTTGAAGTGTCTCAAAACTTAGTCCCAAGATGTCTTCTTCAGTTGTTAGTGTTTCCACAACACTTTGATTGTAAACTATTTCAAGCTCATCTTCTTCTATGATTCTTAGTTCTGATACTTCTTTAATGTTAGCTCCTTTCAACAGCCCAGCATCATATCTTCTTCTCTTGTATGCTTTTGCATGCAGTTTATCCATCACTTGTATCATGTGAACATATAAGCATAGATCATTCTGTGCTATTTCATTAGACAGCTTTGGGAAGAATTTGTCATGCAAGTATGATGTGTAGCTGGGGTGGAGCAGTTTGATCTCTACTGGGTCAAAAATTCTTATCTTGTCACCTTTCTTCCCTTCAGCATTCCTTAGTAGCACCATTTTTTTGTTTTCTCTACATATCCCCACTCAGTTATGAGAATAGTGTATCGATTTTCTGCTATGACTTTGATGACTGTTGTTTTTCTGTTAGAGTATCCAACCCTTCTTAAGAATTCATCATCAACTATAGTAGAGGAGTTGGTGTTTGATTTTCTTTCCTTTTGAAGTCTTTTCATATGTTCAGCATCTTCTCTCTTAGCCTCCTTAAGCACATCATCTATAAACCTTGTTTTTAGCCTACCCACAGACACTGAAAAATCTCTTCCCCTTGGATGGATTGGATAGTTAGAGATGATTAGGCTTTGCAAGTCTTTAATATCTCTCTCAGGAAGACTTAGTAATGCTTCTACATCATGGAAGTATTCAATTGTTCCAGATGTCCTTTTGACGATTGCATAATCCTAGTCTGGATCATATTTCCAAGCCATAATCATGTTTCTTCCACAGAACTGGGAGTTGTGATATGGTCATATAGCTCTATCACAGTAGACTTTTGTTCAGTGATTTCCCTAACTGTTGTTCCTAGAGGCCATACTTTGCCAGGGATAACTGCCCTAGGCTCTCTGATTAGCTTATCCTTCCCTTTGTGCTGATCTTTAGATTTAACAGTTATAGGATCAGCAGGGAGTTTGCTTTGTTGCTCATAGGATGGGTTTGGAGCTTCAATTTTGAATCTCACCCTAGTGTCAAGCTCAACAGCCATTACATGTTCCATCATCCTCCTAAGCTCACCAACATTTCTTCCCTTAAGCTCATGTACCTTGTAGTTATGACCATGTAGCCAACAAATCATATTGTACTTGCTAAGCTTTGCTGTATCACAGTGGCCTAGATCTTTCTTGATTTTCTGAATGGCTTGAAATGTTATGAATGCTTCATAATCACAATTAGGGATCATGAATCTAGCAAGCTCAAACTCTTTCATTACATCCTTCATTTCAGTCAGATTCATCCTCTCCACCAGGTCGTATGGAAACCCATGGTTAATAAGGGTCATGAACATGGCTGACTCAGGCCTCTCTTCCAGTATGTCTTTTGTTGTAAGTAGATCATCAGCTTTTGATTCTTTTTGTTATTTAGGAGACTCATCTTTAGTAACCTCATTCCATTCAGCATCACTTTCAGTTTCAGCATGAGTCATAGGAAAGTTGAAACATTCACTGAGAGAGTGTGCTCAGGGGATATAGATTTTGATCTCTTAGGAGAATCTTGTACTTCAATCACTTACTTCTTAACAGGACCCAAGTACTTCCTTTTCCTTTAATATTGAATGATTGGCATTAAGGCTTCAACAGATTCTTTTGTTTGTTTTGATGCAGGAGCATTAGTTTCAATGTCCTTTATCTTCTTTCTCAATCTTTCAATCTCCTCATCTTTTCTTTTCAGCTGAGCAAATTGTTCTTGTAGAGTCTTGTTAGTTTTGTTGCTCTCCAACACAAGCTTTTCTTTTTCAGCCTTCTCATGTGCAATTGACTCTTTTTGTTATTTGACAAGCTCATGCAGAGCATCAATGACTTTATTGTTTTCTTGTATGTTTTCTCTTAATCTTTTCAGACTAGATTCTTGCTTCATCAGCTGATCATCTTTTTCTTTTATCATCCCCTTTAACTCTTGAATTCTTTGCTTTCTATTGTTTGACTTGATAACAAGCTTGTTGTATTCAGCAACCAGATAACTTTTGCTGACTGGAATATCATCATCACTGAGATCATCTTCATTGTAAGCAATTACATCAACATAGTTGGCTTTTTCTTCCCCTTCCTGATATTGAGCAGCAATCTCATCATCATTCACTTCTTAGGGGCTGCACTAGCTGAGCTTGAACTGGACTCAACAGCTTGATCTGCGTGTTCTTGATGTGGTTGTTGTTGTTGCTGATGGTCAGTGACTGGAGAGACAGGTTCAGTATCATTTGAATGGACAGGGGATTCAGTCTTGGTTAGTGACAGTTGAACTGTACTTGCTTATGAAGCTAACTCTGTCTCCCCGGTGTAAAAGCTCTCAGTGGATTGGTTTTCTGGAATTGGAGGTTGTTGAAAAAGTTGTATTTGGAGTTGATTTGGTGATGGAGGGTGAATTGGAGAGATTGGTTGAGTGTTTTGACTGGCTGGTGATTGTGGTTGGGGTGATTGAGGTTGGGGAGATTTAGGTTGTGGAGATTGAGGTTGTGGAGAATGTGAGGCTTGCTCAGTGTCACCATGAGAGCTATCATGCTGATCATCCCACATCAGCTCTTGGATAATGTTGGCATTGGGGTCACCTACATGCGCAAACATAGGCATATCTTCTCCTTCATACCTTCCACTTATCTTATTCAGTACAGATCTCCCTAGGTGTGCTTGAACAAACACATCACCATCTCTAGCAATACCAGGTAGATCAGCATTGATGATTAATTGTAAAAACCTTGGAAACATATACATCTTGTTGGCCTTTTGCACCCTAATTTGGTCACACAAACAACTGAAAATACACTTTGAGTAGTTGTATGTCCTTCCCTCAAAAATACCAATAATGCCAGATGAAATGTACCTTGCGAATCTGTCAAGCCCAGACTTCCTGTTGGAGATGCACTTTAGATAGGTGTGACATAAGAATCTATATGGCTTGTATAATCTCCCTTTCTTTATATCACCCTTGTTAAAGTCATCATCATACCCCATCAGGTAGAACACTTTCTCTATGTATTAATTCTTGAATACATCAGGGTGACCAACTTCTTGTTCTCCCAACTCTAGTACCCTTCTTATGGTCTGCTCATCTATCCTCAGTCTTTCATTCTTAACCTCAGCCACAATCACTTCAGATTCTCCATCTTCCTCAATTTTTGTTGAGTTCCAGAAATCGACTATATGATCTTGATGAATCACAGGCTATGTTGTTAAAGCATAGAAAAGCCTGGATCGTCGTAAGTATCTTATGATGTCCCTGCATCCTTCCGACACAGGGTCGTCTGGATTTAAGAACGCACACACATTGTGATCCCTTGAAAATCGATTAGCCATCTGTTCATAAGAATGAAGAAGATTATGTTAGAACTAAGTTAATTTATTTAAGAATACGAAGAGTTTAAACGAAATTGATGAATCAATCAGTTCATTACTGATGTTTATGATATGATTTACCTTGAGATTAAGACTTGAATTCAGGTTTAAGCTTTGTTTGATGTTTAAGATTTGAGTAATTGTAAAATCAGATGAGGTTTTGACTAACGAACTTATAGGTCAAAAAGGTTTTGTAAAAGTGAATAATAAATTCCAAGTCAAAAACATCATTTATACTTCCTCGGACACATTTATTTCATTTATTTAATGAAGTGGGTCCCATTTTTGTTATTCCTCTTCTGTGGAATATTATTTGTTCCACAGATTTCAGTTCATCCGTAGGACATCTGCGGATGCCTAACTTAAAAACTGAAATTGCAGATTTCAGTTCATCAGTAGGACATCTCCGGATGCCTAACTTAAAACTGAAATTTAAAATTGAATTGAAGTATAACTAGATTTTCCATAGGTTACCAATCTATGGAAATGAATTATACTTGTAAAATATTAACTCATTCGTAGGTTACCAATCTACGGATAGTCATATTTTACTCCCCCTTAAGTTTCGCACTGTAGCTTCTGCTGATGTTTACAATGCAATATAGCTTCTGCTGATGCTTAAAATGCACTATAGCTTCTTCTGATGCTTAAAAAGCCACGATTGAAACTTATTCCGTTGTATGGTTCTAATCAACTGATAGAACCATTTATTTCTATTGGACCTTGTTGACTTTGTATTCATAACAATTGTGCACAAGAAGGTTTATATTTTAAAAACTTCATGTATCCAAAAGCCAAGTTAGTGCTCGGGTTCTAATTCCTTTATATTGACAATTCATTTGATAATTTTGTTGTTAACTTGTTTTCATGATTCTACTCCCCTTAAATTTTTTATCAATGATGAATGTAGGCATTTTTTATAAATTTATAAGAAGAATATCATGAAAGACACATGTCTGTCCAAACATGCCAAACAGAAAGAAGTTAAAAGAAACAAAATTGAAATTAGTACTATGTACAAGCATATGTACATATAGAATGGGATCATACTATGTCACTAAACATCTTCCTGATTAGTTAATTTGTTGAAATGATACCTAATCTTAGTTCTGATTGCAAGTATGTTTGTCTCCTTAAATCCATACAGGAGTATTGTGTCAACTAGGCATGCTGTTTATCATGTTTTCATGTTTATTAGTGAGTAACTGTTATGGGCTTTACATTCAAATCACTTGTCCTCCCTTTATGATTCAAATCATCACTTTTTCATACTTAGAAATTATGTACTTTAAGTTATAAGTTCTATCAAGAGATGCATTTGACATCTCATTAATACATTGATGTAATAGCTCTGAAGTTAATATAAAGTTGCTCCCGATGATTCTTTTAAGAGATTAGATATGATCATCATCAGGTCACCAGGTCTTTACTTCCGTAACACATAGGTGCCTTTAACCTAGGTCTTTGTTTACACAAAACAGAGGGATGATGAGGATCATGATCTTTTCACCAGTTGGTTATGAATGTATACCATGGTGATCATACACCCAGGTCTTTGTTTACATAAAATAGAGGGAATATGATTTGCAAAGATAGATATTATAATGTGTTGGTACATAGTGTGCTTAGATGAGTGATTTGGTCACATCAGAATAAGACTCACTTATTGTTTCCTCAAATTAAAGTTTCCCACAAACAGTCACTTTGCATTACGTTAGGCATGCTCTTAGTGTAGTTTCCACTCA
Source organism: Flaveria ramosissima (assembly GCA_025215565.1). Classification (NCBI taxonomy): domain Eukaryota; kingdom Viridiplantae; phylum Streptophyta; class Magnoliopsida; order Asterales; family Asteraceae; genus Flaveria; species Flaveria ramosissima. Next base: position 39,441,533 of record CM046045.1, on the reverse strand, counting down.
AGATGAACCTACTCACATATTGCAGGATCGAGTTTTGTCACTTAACACTTGGATTTCTCTCAAACTCACTTGAACTAAACTCAGATCAGATGAAGTAGAATTTCTTCTAAGAGTTGATAATAATATAATAAGTAGCAAAGAACACAAAGAAATAATTTTCAAGGCACTTGTATATATTACTTCTCAACTCAAAGTATTACAAGACTCTTACAAGCATGAAACAAGAGTTACAATGAGAAACTATATATACTAGATCCTACAGCTGGATATACTTTGATACAGTTGGAAACCTAAAACTAAAGCATATACTACAATGCTAAAGTTAAGGTATCTTAGATAAAGTATTATCTAAGATATGATAGTCATGACAAGTTCATGACTTACCTTTTGTCACCAACTAAAGTTGGCAACTATACTAACTGATAAAGGTAAACAGTGGAATAAAGTATGGTCAACTACATGGCTTTTGAGAAAACGCCATGCAGTATCTAAGAGGTCTGCAACGATGTGTCAGAGAGACCATACTTATGTCCACTGGATAATAGTAGTGTCTTCCGAAGGTAAGTTGGCTTCGGAAGAACAAGTTCTTCCAAAGCCACTTATACTTCGGAAGAGGCTACTATACTTCCGAGGCTTGAGGACTTCTTTCATACTTCAAAAGTGGATTTTTGATCTTTCACTCTAAGTCTTGATCTTCGGAAGTGAATACTTTGTCTTCGGAAGTTGGAGTTTTCCTTCGAAAGTTGATCTTACACTTTGTCCTTGAAAGAACTCCTTTTCCTTCGGAAGTTCCATACTTAGCTTCAGAAGTCCTTTATTAGTTGCACCAAAATAGTCTAAGTGATTTGGTTTTGGTTGCTCCAGCCTTTCTAGATCCAACAAACTCCTCCTAGGCTGATGCTACCAAAACCTCACTTGTCTCTGCTTCTCAAAACCTTCAACACCAAGGACAGAAGATATTTCTCAAAACCTTCCCCGAAGTGGTGCTGAGAAGTTTGTACAATTCTTTAGTGGATAGGAGATCCAGTCTATCACTCTGAATGGCATGTACCCTTTGTTGTGCCCCCTGGAAGATTTAGTTGACGGGAGTTATAGTCATACTCCCATCTAACTATGGATTCAAGTTCAGGACCCTCAACCATTTAATGAAAGGCTTTGCCTTTGGTTGTTGATCCCTTCCTTTTCTCCTCCTCTCTTAGTTTCAACTCTTCTTCAATCTTGGTCCTAGCAATCAGCTCGGCCAGATGAAGACTGCTCAGGTGATTTTTGATGTGAGCAGCTACTTCATAGTTGGAGGGGTAGGAGAGTGGCTTCTCTACTAACTCAGCAATATCAAATCTGCTTAAGTGTAGCAGAGATGAAACATTTAGCCTGTTTAGCTCTCCACTCTCTCTCTCTCAACAACAAAGTTGTGAGAAGAGTCTTCAAACCTCCACTGGGTAATCTTCTTCCTAGGCACAAGGGGTTGACTTGGTACCTTGTCACCTTTCTTAGTATCCAGCAAAGTCACCAGCCTTCTCCTTAGCTTCGTTTCTTCCTCCTTCAGAGTATCTGAATTGAGGCCAAGGAGCTTTGCAGCTTGGTCCAACATTCCTCTAGGCAGATCAAGAAATTGATCTTTCGTGAGGGAACATGAGGATCCAACAACATAGGTTAGTTTGACAGAATCCTCCTCACAGGAGATGTCGCTTGGGGTTGTACAGTTGATGAGCTTTGTTGGACCAAAAGAACCAATGAGCCAGATCAAAAAAACCTTTAAGTCCCACAGACATCATAGCAACTGAAGTGGTCTACAACAGCTGAACACAAAGTTGAAGACAAAGGCTGAAGACAAAGTGTTAGGACCTGGTATTTGAACGAAATACCGAGTGATTGCGTGTTAAACCAACTCAAATAGTGCGGAATCCTATTTGATTGGCGATCCAATCAGTGAGAACACACGATGAATCAATCAAGAATTGATTTCAACGTCAGAAATCGATTAGGAACCGATCTGATGTGTTCTATGAACTTGGAGAACGATTTGGGAGGCTTCTGGACGGCTAGGGTACGTCTGGAGTCGTAATGGGATGAATGCTTACGTTTTCCCACGAATTGGGTCTATTTATAGGTTAGTATTGGTCAATCGTGCGACTGGGCCATAAGTATGGTTCAGTCGTACGATTGAACCATGCGGTTGATTCATCCGCACGACTGAGTGTTCAGTCGTGCGATTGAGTCAATCTTATGTGTCAATCATACGACTGATCCAGTCTCCTGGTTCAGTCGTGCGATTGAGTCAATCGTATGAAGTTATTCATGCGTGTGGTCCATTCGCATGGGCCATTCGCATGAGAACTTCATTAAGTTAAGTTTGAATGTTCTATTTAATATAACTTAATGTACACTCATTCAAACATTCATAACCAATTAATTCAATCACAACTCATTAATGAAATATTAAACATTACATGTAACAACCAATTCATATCATTTCATTAATCAATTACAATTACATCAAAATCAGACAGACAAGTTATTACATTACAAATCATGATCTAGGGACATACATGTATCAACAAACTCCCCCTTGGACCTAGATCTATCTATTCTCTTGTCTTCTGCATAACCTCCTTATATCTCTTGTACTTCTCCTCTTTAGTGACTCCTGCGTGTATCTCAAAAGCAAAGCAGAGTCTTATGACGTTTGGAATTGGAGGGCTTGTACAATATCTTGCGTGTCATAGAACAATGGCCACTTATATAATGTGTAGACATCATTAGCAGATAAGTTGGTTAGCCACATTGGGTCGAATACCCTGATAGTATCCATTTGGCCCTCTCTGTTCAGAACTATGACCGCTTCAGCTGTTCTCCAATAGTAGTACCACCATTTAAAGTGGGAGTGAAGTCCTGTGGCATTTCCCTTAGAGGGATTCTTGACATAGTGCGCGAGGACTCCACTTCAGCACTATCTTTGGCTTTCCAGTCCTGGGATCAACTTCAGACCGTCTGATATACCTCGTAGGTTGTTGAGGTTTGAAGTTGACCCACCTGGTGTGGTACTCTTTCCTCAGGGCAGCCTCAAACCAGCTGACATCTTCCTCGGGTCAGCATACAGCAGCTTTAGTTTAGCCAGCTGGTTGAGCTCAAAACCAGGTAGAGTCTTCAGATCATGTGGGAACCTGAAGTACTCTATGCCCTGCTCCCTCTTAACAGCATACGCGTTAAGGTCTTCAAAATATGCCCAAGAGATAATCCTGCCCGACACCTTATGGTGTTTCTTGACTTTGTAGAGCTTTGTGTAGGCATCTCTCTTGGTGCAGCCCGCTGGGCTCTACTTTCTCAAAACAGGCAGCCCATTCAGCCTTACGAATATCAACATCTGCATTGGAGGCTTGGGCTGTTTCTGCAGTCTTTTCTGCTTCTTGCTCCATCTTGTGAGTACCTCGAAAGTATCACTGACTAGGGATTCACCCAAATTGGGGACCATATTTCCCTCGGCGTCAGCGTACTGAGGATACTCTTCTGCAGTGATGTCTTCTATCTCAACCTCATCAATGTCGTTCAGTTCCTCATCACTGGTTGAGTCCACTGTTGGAGCATCCTTCACAATTTCATCGGGATTGAGTTTGAACATTTCAGCTATTTGCTCATCGGACAGGTCGTGAATTATCTCCCCTTCTTCAGGGGTATAACTCACAGACCGTCTTACTATCCCTTGTAGGTCAAGAATCATAGTTAACTGAGTCTTGACCATTTGAAGGGGAGTAAAGTCAAACTCATCCCTCTGAAAGTTTGGATCTGTTTGATATAAACATTCAACACATAAATCATTAGTAATTAATCAAACAGACATACATTAACTTAACTTAATATATATAAACATTTAATACATTTGTTTTTCATTACATGATTCAAGTACAAAGTTAATAAACAAATAAAACATCTAATCAGTACTTTGATCCTGAATCTGTGGTGTGTCGCTCGGAGGAGCAGAAGTAGTGGATGACTGGTCTTGTCGACGTTTGGATCTGCGCTCCTGACCTGAGGCAGAGGCCGATGCAGCCGCATCCCCTCCTTCTGCCTCGTCATCATCATCGTGTCCTTCTGTCCTCTCTTCTTCTGTCTCCTCATCATCATCATCTCCTCATCATCATCCTCATCTTCATCATCATCATCTCCGTCGTCCCCGTCACCCTCCTTTAGCTTCAGGGGCTCATCCTTCGACCCCTTCAGCCTCAGCATGATCGTCTATTGGTCGACTCCAACTCCTCAATACGTTTGGCGGACTGAGCCTGAGTATCTTGGAGTTGGGCCACCTCAGCTCTCTGCTGGTCTATGACCCGAGCTTGCTCTGCCAATTGCTGAGATTGGGCAGCAGCCAAGTCGGTCAGTCTGCGGATCTGGGCCGCCTTCTCCTCGTCAGCAGCAAGCAGACGCATAACCATCCGGTTAAGCGCTGAGAGCTGCTCCTCTACCCCAATGTGAGTAGTAGAGTGAATCCATGTACCTGTGAGGGCTGGGCTGATGGTCCAGCCTGATGGGTAGTGGTGGAGGTGGTAGTGGCTGGTGTGTGAATATCGGTCGGTGGGCTGATGGTGGTGAAGTGGGGGTGAATGGTCTAGTGATGGATGGGATAGATATAGTGGTGGTGGGTAGGTGGTGGATGAGGTAGTAGGGGTAGTGGCTGTGGTGGCTGTGGTGATGGGTGGAATCTCAGTAGTGGTGGTGGTGGTGGCTGTGGTGGTAGAAGTGGTAGTCACGAAGGTCAACCGACGCTTCTTCCTCTTCAACCCATGTGGTTGAGCCATCCGCTTCCTCCTGGTCCCGGAGGAAGTGGATGCTCCCCCTGCAACTCTGCTACCTGACCCCGGAACATAGTTGGGGTCAGTATCTCTCGCCGAGGAGTCCTTGGGTGCTCACCGACCACCTTTAGCCCGTGGTCTGTGGGAACGACTTTGCTTCCCACAGTCCTGGTGAGGGGCTCCTCGTCTGACTCCTCCTCCTCCATGTCACCAGCGACAAACTCCTGATGGAAGCCGGCCATCTCTGCGACCTCTCCGGCAGTGGCTGACCCCGGGGGAATAGTCTCTGTATCTGTGCCTCTAGATGGGGCAGGCATGTCATCCCGGCATCGCCACTATCATCATCATCAGAGTCTGACTCTGGTATAG